>BPLR01019225.1:0-29758 GCA_021605095.1 Caerostris extrusa | reverse complement strand
ACTTCTTATCTCATTTTCAATATGATAGCACACAGAGGATTAAAAATATCTTAAGTTGGTCTATAGCCTATTTACTATTTTATGTGTGTTTCTTATGTTTAGATTCAATACCATTACAACTCCACGACCTGTGTGGCTCGAAAGCCGTGTGGCTGCAAAGGCAAAACTCTAAAACTGCTTGCAATCAGCTGCTTTGAGAAAACTTGGTAGACTCGGAGGAGAATTTGGCAGCTCTTTTAATATGTGCCTCCTCTCCACAAATGAGCCAAGCTGCCAAAGGGAATTCTTTGGTTTTCTCTGATACTTGCACTTCAAAATGTAGGTCTGGTGACCTCACTACCCTGCTTGCTATGTGCCCTGTCGGTGGTTAGTCTGATATAGATGAATTGGGCAGTAATTATGTATTTGTTATATATGTATATACATAACAAATACACAAATATATATCAATAGCAACAAATATCATATATTCGCTATTTTTTTCAATTTATTCTTATTTGCTCACCACTTCCCTATATATATCTTGTTCAAATTTCCAATCAATGTTACTAAAATAATTTTTATTTATCCAATTCAGTTAAAATATATTTGTTGAAACTTGTAGTGGATGGCACTGGATGTTAATACAGTTTTTCAAATATTAATCATTAATTTAATTTTTTTAGATTTAAGTTAAACATGGGATCACCAATAGATGGCGCCAGATGTAAGAGGAAAATTTAAACTTTTATTTATAAAGGACTTTCTGCAATAGAGTGAAAAAAAAAAAAGTAGGAATTGACTTACAATTAATTTTTATATTACTTGCTATTTTATTTTTATTGGTTATTAAGCGTCTTAATTCATAAATTCATTTAAGCTGCATTAATCCAAAAATACTGTATTACAAAGAACATTAATGAAAAGAGGGATTTAAAAATCAATCTTTTAAATAACTATTTTTTATTTTTAAGATATAATTTCAATTTTATACAGGATTTAATCTGCAGTCCATCATAAAAGCAAAGGATACTTGAAATAAAATTAGAACTATTTTGATAAAGCTTTTAAGATAAGCTTTAAGAAGCTATCATTAAAAACTTAATGTTTTTTCTTAACGTATCATTAACTTTTTTTAATGCACATGCTTCATTGCCACTTCCTTTATTTATAAAATAAACAAAATTACCTTTTTATTATATTATTTAATTAAAAACCGACAATCGTTACTTTATTCTTAAACAGTTATAACTTTCTCAAAATCAATTAAAATTCGATGTTAAATAAAACAATAACATGTTTAACAACAAGAACACTTGCTTAGACTTAAAAAATTATACGATAATTCTTAGTTTTATATTTAAAAATTTTTAAAACATTAAAAGAAAACTAAATAGTACCTATCCAGAATAGGCGTAATTCATTTTTAAATTTTTATAGCTTTTCGTATTTATATACTTCATTCATACCTTGAAGACGAATGATTATTGTAAAAACTACAGAATTTTGTTCAATAATATTAAATAGTATCTATCAGAATAATAAAAACGAAACGTTTTTAGAAGACGATTATTTGTTTACCAAACTACAGAATTTTATTTAAAAATATTAAAAAAATTAAATAGTATTTATCAGAATAATAATAAAAAAATCTTTTTTTAGAAGATGATTAATAGTTGTAGAGTACAGAATTTTGTTTAAAAATATTTAAAAAATAAATAGTAAGAAGACGAAGAATTATTGTAAACTATAGAATTTTACTTAAAGATAATAAATTGTGCATATCAGATCAATGAAAGAAATTCGTTTTTAAATTTCGCATTGCTTTTTCTTATCTATATACTTTATTCGCATCTAGAAGATGAATGATGTGAGGAGATCTTGCCATTGTGCAGGGAGGAAGCAAGGTTACAGAAATATAAATACTGCAAAAAGCACATTTAAAAAAAAAATGAAGCAAAAAATTTAGTAAAATAAACTATTTAAAATGTGTAATTTAAAAAGTTAGAGTAACCCTTTTACTTTCGTAAAGAAAACAGATTTGTTTCTTTACGCTATAATATAAATCTTATTCTATTGTATGAAAAACCACTTTAAAAGCAATTCTTAAAAGCAAAAATTAGAAACGAAATTTCTTTGATTGAACTAGTTCATAACAAATTTTAATTCGAAAATCGATTATGGCAGGTAAAAGCATGTCTCTCACCTAATTTTGAAGAAATACTTCACCTAAGAATCGTATCAATCGATTTTTAGCACAATTTGTGTCAAGCGTTGCATAAATGTCATTAACGCCCTGAAAAGAGTTGCAACCATTCAAAAAAAAATTCTTTTTTATTCCTCATTTATATTTCAAATACCCATTATTTGGCAAAATAGCATTATAAGTTATCGATGAAAACCTTAAACTGTCTCGGCAAAAATTAGGGCATTTGTATTGATTCAAAGTAAAGATATGGATTTATACAGTAAGTAGTATCAGGGTTTTTATAGATGCCCTGAATAATTTAAACAGGAAAACCTCAATACACAATAAGTAGAATCATCAAATAGTGCTTTAGTATAAAATTTGGAAACTAATTTTTTTATGTTCGGGAGTGTACTGTATATCAGATATAGTTTTTAATTATGCTTAAAATTTAACTAAAATAATTGGTATTTATTTAAATTTCTTTCTGAAATGCGAAGATTTTGAATGAAATTTTATTGCACTAAACATTTCCGTAAATTAAAAAGATTTTACAGGAACATAATTTTATTAGAGTAATTTTTTTAATTGTGGTCAACTGATTTTCAAATGCTATGAAGAATACGGATAGATATATGAAAAGTTTATTTAAGATTTTAAATTAAAAAAATAATTTTCAAACAGTTACATTTTTTAAATTTTAATTTATTTGTTTGCAGTTCAATTTTTAACTGTTTTTGAGTACGTTAAATGATACTATAAAAATTACATTTAATTTACTCTTAAAGATGGAAATAAATATTTTATTTTCTTTACAATTTATAAAGTATTTAAAAAGAAATAATGTAAAAGATTATATAGAACGAGAAATAATGTAAATAAGATGCAAAAAGAAATAATGAAAAAGATTATATAGAACGAGAAATTTTATCTAGTATCGAAATCTTCGAATTGTTTAAAGTTACATTTTTTAAATAATTAAACAATTTTAAGAAAACTTATCGAAAGTTAATAGGACATTGTATTGGGTTTTAAAAAAGTTTCAAAAGAATAGAAGTGCTTTTATGAACAAGAGCTAATTAGTTTAATTTCAAGGTTAAATATGTAAATAAGAAATAATATTCTCTTAATCTCATTACTGTAACTCTCTGGCGCTCAGTGCCACAAGTTTCGGTTCGAGTCCCGGAAGTGCCATGGATGTATGTAGTGGTTCGAATCCACTTTAAACCGTAGTTCCCCGTTTAATATGACTGTAGAGCGTTGGCGTAGGGCTGACAACCTTTCTCGAAATCTGACAGCAGGCAGACGGCCATGGCTGATCATAGGTTGTTGCGCCAATGAAAAGTAGAAGAATCCCTTACAAAATCATTGACTAATATCAATGTTCCCTAAGAAACAGAGGGAATTGAGGTATATTTTTAAAATTGAATTTTCAAACTTTTTTTATGATATCGGCATTTTCGCAACTTGCTATCTGCAACTTTATGTTAAGCAAGCTCACATAAATTAACATGAAACAAAGGTTACCAATGTAATCTATTTGTTCAAGGGCGTAATTTTTAAGTTGAAGAAAAAAGTATTAAATTATTTTTGGCATGATTACATTTAATCATTTTATATAGATAGCGATCGAATAAAACAGAACAAATTTGAAATAACGATAACTAGAATAAGATGAAATATTAATATCCACATATGTGACTGTTGAACATTAAAAGTAAATTAAAATTATATCTTAGAAGATCTTATATGTCCGTAATTTTATCTACATTTGATATAAAGATAGAGAGCTCAATCTCTAATATGTTATGACACAATTTATGTCATAACATATTAGAGGATCTATGAGTTATATTCCTTAAAGATAATGAAATTACTGCTATTGAGTAGAATGAAAAAGTCTCTAATGCTAGGATGAAAAAGAGTTGTTTTTATTATTATAGAGATTTTGTAGTAATAATTTTCAACAAATTTTATTATTCTTTCAGTTAGAACAAATTTAATTTTAAAAAAAAATTAAACATAAGTTTTTGTGACAGTGCCCTTAAAAAAGATTATCAGAATATATTTTAATCAATTTTGAAAAGAACATACATACTAATTTTTGAAAGATTAAATTTTTATATACATAATATTATTATTTTACCTTTTATATGTATAGTGTTATAGGAGTTGATTGAACTGAGTTGTTTATCTAATCAAATTTGCTAAATTATTTGGGAATATAGAAAGTGTCATGTAGTGACAAATAACTTCTATTTTTGTTTCTTCAAATAACTTCTTTGTTTTTTTTTTAATGCAATTGAGTTTCTTTTAAATAATTAATTGTATTTCGCTTCAGTTAAAAAAAATGAATGAACTATTTTCTACTTTGTTTTTGATTGAGTAAAAGTTGGCATTACATGTGTAATGACATGTAAGTTGACATTACATATGTAATTAACATATGCTTCTACAAATGATTGATTGTTATTGATTTGTTTTAAAAGGCTGTCTCTACAATTTCAAATATAGTTTGTCTTAGTAAATAAAGTGCGTAATAAATTATGGTGTAAAAAAATGGAATTCTAACTTTAGAAAAATTTCATTGACAATTTTAAAACTTTTTCAATTGCATACAATACTTTATTACTAATAATTTCACTAGACTGAATAAGGGAAATTGTCTGTGATTAGTCGCTAGTAAATTAAGTTGAGAAATAAAAAAAAAAAATGTATAAGCAAATTAAAAGAAAAATTATTATAATAAATAATTAAAAAAAAAGAATATTTCAAATAACACCAAATATTAACCAATTAATACTGATTTGATATATTCATATTTTGATAGCATAGTCTCAGATTTTATTTAAAAAAAAAAAAAAAACCAAAGGAAAGTATAATTAATTTTTACTATTATAGAATCATTTTAATAAAATGGATCTCTAGCATTCAATAGTACATTTATTGATGTAATCATTTTTAACATTTGGCTAAATGATGCGCTATTCTTGCACATTCGTTTAATTGGTGGGAAAATACAATTGAAAGAAAATTTGGCACGCTCAAATATGGCCAATTTTATGGTAAAAAGAAAGAAAAGTTAAGGTTCAAGTTCGTCATCAATAAAACAAAATGTCATATAAGGTGACTATTTAACTTGTGTGGTGATGTGCTATTCTCATGATTATCCTTGTGTCCTCATCCTTGTGTGTAGAATTATGTGTATGTCTAATCCTCAGTGTCCTCAATGCGCGACGGACATCCCATGAGTAATTTACTCACGGATGGAGGGAAAGGGGCAAATTCTGTTGTGACGAAGCACCCAAAGGTAGAAGTCTGACTTGGCTTAGTGCCGCTGAAGAAGGAGGACTTTTTGGGGTATTACCTCGCATTTGCATATCGTATGGGAGAAAACCCGGAAAATTCTCACCAAGTAGCCTGACTAACGAGACAAAAGCTGAACATCCCAAACGGCATCAAGTTTCATTGTTTTTGAAACAGTGTCTACAACAAAGCAGCCAGTGGATTGAACCTCAGTCTTAATGTTGACCAGCGGCGTACGTTGCCACTGAATTACGAAGTCGAGCACCTTAGAATTATTTTTCCAATATGGAAAAATTGTGTAATATTGTGATGACGATATTTTCTGCAATAGAATAAAAATCCAATTTATAGTATACACTTTCTAATGATCTTATTTTTGACACAAACCATATCACTGAGTAATTTGCAATAAATGAAATATAGCTTTACAAGACTTATTTAGTTTTAACTTTCATTTAAAATAATCTTTTGACAGATTTTTAAATATAAAAATATTTTTATTTAAGTAAAAAGCATCATTTAATATTTTAATTCATTTTATTTTGTGATTTTCATTCGTTATTTTAAATTATTGTTATTTAAGAGCAAATCGTTTTTTAATTCATTTTATTTTTGTAATTTATATGTTCGTTAAATAAAAAAAAAAATTACAAAATACCTACATTCGCGAAAAGTTTTTTAAAAATTTGTTTTAATTAACTAATTTTTTTCCGATTAATAAATCAACACAAGATCTTTTCCTTTATGAAAAACGAAAATCGGGATCTTTTTTTTTTTTTAATCGTGTATGTTTTTGTATATTTGCAAAAAAGTTTTCATAATTTAGTATAATAAACAAGATAAAAATGTTTTAATTAACTCATTTTTTTCCAAACAACACAAAATCTTTTCCTTTATGAAAAAACGAAAATGGGGAATTTTTTTAAATTGTATATGTTTTTGTATATCTGAAACACAATCTTTTCATAATTTAGTAATACAAACATGACAGACGCAATCTTTTAGTTAAAAACAGAACAGTCTTTTAACTACAGTTTTACGATCACCACTCACTTCTTCGGAGATATAAAACCACACACGGCAGTAGAGCACATCCAACAAAATACTAAACACGCGAGCTTACGGAGCAAAACGCATTTTGTTCCGCACATTAACTGCGTGACCATTAAAACCTACACGCTTGGGCGCATCCCCGACCTTCAAGGCAAACGCGTAAATATTAACGCGTTTTCCTTTTTCCAGAGAAAATTAAACGACTGGGACTGGACAGAACGAAAAAAAGTGCGAAAGGACAGAGAGATCCATAAAAAAAAAAAAAAAAAATACTGTCAGGCAGTCGTTTCACCAGGGCTTGGTAACCAAGACAACGAAAATTGTTTCCCATATCTTGGTCGATCAATTCTCTTTCGAGCACTAAGTTGTAGTTGGTCAATCCTCCTGTGTGACAACAGTTGTCGCGATCGCCTTAAGCAGCTGCCTGCACACTTCTTAGCTGTCCTGTACCACCTGGAGACAGTGTTCCCGAGCCACAGGTGCATGAACTCTGCTTTAAGATGTTGCACGCTTTCTTGGTTTAAGGAAACGTAACGACTATAAACCGTGAACGGGTTTGTGGTTTTTCAAGATTTGCTTTGAAAAATGCTGAACAGTGCAAGTGTGAAATTGTGGTAATCAGTTCGATTTTAAGACTATGAGTCATTCAAAGAAGAACGACTTGAGTTGATGTTGGTTGTGTGATGGATATTTGCTGAAATTTTGGATTGACAAGAATGTGGAAACTTCCAGTTATATCTGAAGTGAAATGGTATGATTATTAAGTATTTGAAACAATTATTGTTGTTTATATTCATAAGCTATGAAAAAAATTTATATTTCTTTAGCCAGCTGTCAATCTGATTATGTAAAGGAAACCCACTAAATTATTAAAAACAATAAAATATCATAGTTAGAGTCAAAGTTGCAGACAAGGTAATATAAACTTCTTTTTCAAGTAAAATATTGATTTTTAAAAAAAAAATGTAAAGTTTAGTTTGTAAAAATTAATACATTTTTAATTGCATTCACTTTTTAAGATAAGTGATATAAAGAATTTAAATTTTTAAAAGAATTATCAAATAAATTTACAATTTTTTTTGAAATAATATGTTTTAAAATGACGTTTAAAAATACTCATAACTATTATTCAAACTTTAATATTACCTCAATACATAGCTATTATTTAACTTTTAATATTGTTATAATTAATTTATATTGATATAACATTAATTGATTTGTCTGAAATATTATTTCAGTTAAAAGATTGCTGTTAAACGTTATTAAAAAAAATACTTTTGCAGTAATTTCACTATCAATAACTTTTTTTTTTTCGATAAATAATAATTACATTTCAATAACTTAAAAATTATGACAGAATTTTAAAATAAATTTTATGTCATGATTTGCTCTCAGAAAAATAATTATAATTATCTGTTTCTAAGCATATAAAATGTTTATTTCAGGATATATTTATAAATATTTATATTCGTTAAAGAGTTATATAAATTAATTTCATAGTGTTCCTTTAGTGTCCATTTTCTGTGAACTCCACAAACCTCTGCCTAGTAACAGCAACGTAAAGAACTTATTGTGTCCACAATGCACAGTGCTAAATTATCAAGAAGCCGTTCCCGATGCAGACGAATGAGTTCACTATCCAAAGAAGACGATGACTTCAATGAATCCTCATTGTCATCTTGAGTAGACCCAGCACTCAAGACAGCAAACGTTCGTCGTACAGTAGACTGTCTACAGACAGTGGTGCTGGATCTCTTGATGACTTTAACAATCGCCGAAATTCATCTCCAGATTTTTGGAGAGACCCCATTGGAAGACATCACACAGCCCCGACCAGAAAACTTTTGTCTCCAGATATAAATGACGAAATCATACGACCAAACACTGTTCATGTATGGGACTCATGTTCACCAAGATGTTCATTGTCTAAATATGCTCCCCTTCCAGCAATAGGGGCTCAGCAAGACAAACTAAAACTCGCGACTTTGAACGCCCTGTTCCTGTGAGACGACAATGCTTCATGGGACCTTTAGACATAGATATTCCGGACATCACAACTTCAAAAGATGACAACTACGATGCCGGCACTGATGATAATGATAATGATGATGATGACCACTTCTCATCCACCTTTGTTTTCACTCACATTAGATACTGACAGTGACTCAGATTTCGAAGATGAATCTGAAATTGTGCAACAGTGTGTGTCAGAGAGTGAGGAATCTGAAGACAAACCACGGCGACCTTTGATTCGATCGGCGACCTTTACCATCGAAAAGGAACGCCCGGACATACGTGGACCCTTTTTGTCTATTGCTATCCGTCTGCCGGATGGTTCGCGTGTGACTGACAAATTCGATTGCAAGGATACTTTAAGAAATGTATGTGAATTAGCGATAGAAAAAATGGATGGACCTAAACCTGAAAGGTACTCAGTGGTTACGACAGATGTACCTAAAAGAACTTTTAAAGACCTGACAATGTCACTGAAAGAGGTTGGAATCGATGACAAAACCCTTTTGTACTTACAGTTGCATGATGAATATGATTCTGATTAGTGATTCAAGTAGACTAGGGAAACTTTAATTTTTTATAAATTTTAATTTATTTCTCTAACTGTGATACAGTGTAATGTACTTTGTTATTTAAAATGAAAATTTTTTAATCAAATTCCTCTTTTAGATCTTTAATTAACTTTAAAATTAATAGCATAATACTTTTTTTTTGTTTTTCTTTGATGTTACTTCATTCTAAGCATTTTTGTAGGAGAAAGAAACAGTAACATAAAAAATATTTCGTAATAAAAAATATTTAACTGTTATAAATTTAAACAATGCTTTTAAATATTATTCAGAATATATTTTAAAAATTGATTTTAGAAAATTATATTTTTATGTATCGTTAATTTAAATGTTTAGTATTGATGTAATATACATGTAAATAATATAGATACCTTTTTTTATATTGTAAATGTAATGCTTTAATTTATACTGATAGTAAAGAAAGATGGTAAGATGACATAATGGCAAAATTATTACAAAGTAAACTAAATTTTTGTTAATAAAAATATTGTAATGCAAGCTATAAGTTATAAGTATTATTTTCATATAGTGATTCATTTGCTTTTAATGTTGAAAGGCGATTTGTACAGGTTAAAGCATTGTATTACTATACCATTTTAAATATTGTGTAATAATATAAAATTTATTACATTCATATAGTATATTGAAAATGTTTTAAATGTTGTGTAAAGTATTTGAAGCTGTGTATTGCTTATAACAGAAAATATATTAGTATAAAAATATTTTCATGAAAAATACTTTTTTTTCGATTTTAAACGCATTTAAAAGGAATAATATATTTTAAAAATCTTAAAAAGTAAATTAAGAAAATTATGATATTTTCTATGTTTTTAACAGTCAATAACTTCAAAATAGATTTCGTTTTAAAAATATCTTTTACTATATATGTAAAAAAGTAGCACATATTTATATGTAATACATATTTTTATAAAATATTTCTTGAGGACAGAACAATTACTTATAAACTGCATTTTAATTTTGCTGCTCTTAAATATAAGAATTAAATATGTAACGTAATTTTGTTATAAATGTGTAATATATTTATTTATTATATCTTTTACTATTTTACCAAATAAAGTAAAAACATTAATCCAAGATGTTTTTAAAATAATTTTTTTCTTTCTTTTAATATACCTAAACAAATGTAGTAATTTTGAATAAAAAATAATAATTTTTATGACAGAATTTTTCCAGAAATCTCGAATTCATCAATTCACATCTTCAAGCCATTTAAATTTATTTTATACCAGAAATTATTATAATAATTAAATAATTATGAATATTGTCATAAATAATTCTTCAGTTTTCAAAAGTTCTGTTATATGTATAGATATATACATATATGCATAAAAATACAAAAACAGAATTACGTTACATATTTAATACGTATAATGATATTTTATGAGCAGCAAAATTAAAATGCAGTATATAAGTAATTGTTCTGATCTCAAGAAATATTTTTTAAAAATAAATATGTATTGTTAAAAATTCCTATTAAATTACTAATTTTATATCCGTTAAATAAGATTGATAAACTTATTTCTCTGTCAAAAAAGAAGGATAAAAAATTTACAGTATTATTTAATTAACTGTATATCAACTATCAATTGAAAATTAATTCTATACAGAAAAGAAAATTTTGTTAAAAATATTGTATTTCATGAATGTGTATTGTTTTTGTAAATATTTTCATAAATAAAAAATAATTAATTGTGAGTATTATAATGTATTGTACATTTTTAATTTCAAAAAGCTGTCCTTAGATGTTTCTATTTCAAAATACTTTTTTTCTTCTTTAAACTACATGTTAATGGAGATAAAATATTGTTAACATAAAGTTTTTTAAAACATAAGAAACTCAAACTAATATAAAAATATCCAAATTAAGTTTTAATATGTTTAAAAATGTTTTTAATTTATTCTTTAGTGATAAGAATTGGATCCACTTTTCTGGTATTCAATATAAATTCTTCCTTAAACAATTAAGCTTCGAAATATGAAAAAATTGGGAACTACATTTTATATGCATGTTATAAATTTATTGTTTATTTTCTACTTTTACTTTTACTAAGGATACTTTTGTGAAGAATTATATTAAATTTATTTACAAAAATTTTCAGACTTTGGCTATTTGAAACAAGTAGAGTGATAGGATTAAACTAATAATTAATATTTATTATAATGATATTTAATTCATACCAAAAATAAAATACGTTTTATAACGGCTATATTTTATTAAAAATAAAAATAACGTTTGAAATGCATATTTTGGAATTTTAGAATTGTAATTTACTATTAAATTAATTATTCTGCAAAAGTTAAACTGAAAACTTTGTAAAAGTAATCGATAAAAAATAATTATTTGAATTAAAATCGTAAAAGTAATTAAATATATTACTAATATGAAATTTAAGAATTTTAATCTTCAAAGTAATTTTTTATTTTTTTACCGTAAACAATTTTATTTGTTAAATAACATTTTATCTTCGTTTATTTTATAAAAACCTTTAAAGAATTTATTTAATTTATTGAGGTAAATTTTATTAAAAATAAATAATATAATATTCTGTTAAAAGAATAATATATTCTGTTAAAAATAATATATTGTGTTAAAAGAATATATTTTCAAAGAAAAATATTAGATCTGTATCTGTATCAATAAATAATTATAACTAATGAAAAATGATTCTAACAAGATCAGAAAATTGGAATAATAAAAGATCAATTAAAAACTGAATAAATATTTTCTTTAACTAAGCAACGTTTTTAACATTCGTTCATTTTTTTTTTTTTTACCAAAAGTTTTTATTATTTATATAAAAACTATAATTCAACTAATTTAATATATTTATAGTTTTCATATAGTTTTGATAATTTGTATAATTTTTTTTTTCTTATAATTTTTATTAAAAAATTTAGCACATTAATGCAAAAGAAAAATTACTACATTTTGTGGGTTATTTTTGAATAATTTATGCGAATCGATTTTCTTGTTTTGGAAAATGTATCATCATGTCACGCCATATTTGCATAGAGAAGATAAAGGATTTGATGACTCAAATTCACACGGAAGCGTTTTCTATTAAAAATAACAAAAAAAAAAAAGCATAGAATATGGGTAACTAGGGCACAAATGCATTAATTATGGATAAATACCCATTAGTTTACGCTTTTTATTAACTTTTATTTGAAACTAAGTGGAGAATAATTAATCATTAAAAAAATTTTAGAATACAAATAGATTCTTATTGACTTTTAGTACAGACAGAAAAGCTATTAAACGTTTAACAATTTTTTTGGAATAAATATTAGTTTTCTTTAAATCCCTATGTAGGACTAAAATGTTTATATATATTTTTTAATTGATTTGTTAGATTGAACAACTGATTCAAAAATAAAATGTATTTTTAAAAATATTGATGATAATTAGAATAGGTAATACTAATGAGGGTTATTATTATAATACCTACGTAAAATTACCAATTTACGAAATTACCACATAAATGTCTACAATATACGTTATTTAAAATAAGTATTTAATTAAGAAGTATTTATTATCAAATAATTTATAAAAATGCCTTCTGAATTTTTACTTATAAAATAAAAAATGTATTTTAAATAAAATAAAAATAAAAATAAAGTTTTTATTTTTATTTATTAACATATTTAATTTTTTTCCTTATAAAAATTAGCAAAAAAATGGATATACAAATAATAACTTTCCTTTATTTTAAAAATATAAAATTTAAGAATATTCTTAAACTTATTTATATTTTATAAAAATAACTAAAAAGATAATAACATAATTAAATAATAAAAATAGCATAATAAATAAATGATAAAAATAAAAATAAATAATAAATAAAATAACTAAAATAATGATTTTTAATAGAATTAATTAAACTATAAATAATTTAATGATTTCTTCGCATTTGGGATAAATTTTAAATTCTGATTTAATTTGCATTACTTTTATCGAAAATACATATTTTTGTTTGATAAGCTGTAATATGTATTAAAGTAAGTAAAAATACCATAGGTTTACCGATGATTAATTTATCACATGAATTTCATTTTTCTCACAGCAGTGAGAAGTAATTAGTTTCTCACAATTAGTAACAAAAATTAACAAAACAGATTTATAAAAATAATTTAATCCTATATTTGTAACTCTGTATCAGCTAGTTAACTGATAAATATTGAATTTTGATTAATGTATTAAATTTTATTATTATTTAATATATAGGTGCACATTATAAGTAGATACATGAAATATATCGGAATAATAATATATAATGTTAAAAACGTGCATATTTACTAGCCACAACAATTAATTTTTCATTAAATGCGAAAAATATTGTTAATTTAAGAATGCATTCATACTATCTTGAATTAAATATTTTTCTATCAATAGAAAATTGTCAAATTTTCATAACAGATATAAAATATTAAATCTTTATAGCTTTATAAAAGCTAACAAATCTGAATGAAATATTGTTGAAGCTTGATAACACTTCAACTTAGAAAAAACACTATCAACAAACATCTCAAACAATTTTTTTCTTAAATCACTGTTGTAATTTTTTTTTCAATTTGCAGTAATAAAAAATTATTGAAATTGTTTTTAAAAAATACATGAGAGACACTAAAAACACTAATTTTTCTTTTTGTTGTGATTCGCAAAAATGGTAAAATAGCGTTAATTTAAAGTGGTTTATTAAATTAATAACTAATGAATCTGAAAGAAAAATTGTTGATTAAATATTAATGTTGTCTAAATATTGTTGGTATTTCAACTTAAAACAAAATAGTATCAATAAACATCTGAAACAATTTCTTTTCCTTTCTTTTAAATCACTAATTTTTTTTTTTCAACTTGCAGTATTAAAAAATTAGGAAAATTATTTTTTTTTAATTTTGAGTGTTTTCTTTATTGTGATTCGCAAAATGAGTAAAGTGACATTAATTAATCTAAAATGGTTCATTAAGTTAATAGCTAATGAATCTGATAGAAATATTATTAACTTGTAAGAATTTCAACATAGAAATAAAACAGTATCAGCAAACATACCAAACTATTTCTTTTTCGTTATTTTCTTAAATCATTGTTGTAATTTTATTTTCAACTTGCAATAATAAGGAATTACAAAAATTATTTTTAAAAAAATTATGAAAGAAGACACTAATTTTTTTTTTTTTGTAATTTGATAAAAAGCTAGAGTGACATTAATTTAAAGTGGTTCATTAAGTTAATAACTAACAAACCTGAAAGAAACATTGTTGAAACTTGTAAGCATTTCAACATAAAAATAAAACAGTATCTGCAAACATCTCAATCAATTTTTTTCTGTTCTTTACTTAAATGGGCAGCTTTTTTTTAAAAAATAGAAATTTAGAAAAGAAATGATTTTTTAAAAAATACCGAGAGAAAGCATCGATTTTGCTTTCAAGCGACCTGCAAAATGGGAGAATGGCACTGACATTCGCCGAATGTGTGACGGGCAATTCAGAGCATGACGACTCGACGTCACGGTGGACAAGGTTGGTTCTGCTCTCTTTTGTCCACAATGTTAATGACCCATTGAACCGGCAGACTGTGAAGCTGGACAGGGGTACGGTAGGAAAATAATTTCCCATTAAGCCGTTCACAGGTAACCCGATGACCCTTATTTACAGATTTGGTGATAAAAATAATTAACGAATTAGCGAAATGGCTGGAGCGTCATGATGGATGGTGCTTTGGGTTCTTGAATTATAGGATCCTGGTTTGAAAATCAACAAGTCGATGTTGTACAGAAAACTTCGATGTCTATCTTGGTAATGGCACTATAAATTAAAATTCGTAAATATATTCCGTTGGGCTTGAGAAGAAGAGGTGGAAATTGCAAATCCTTAGCAATGTCTATTCAAAATATTGCTAAAGCACTTGCGCTTTAGTAAACATTATATAAACTGTTATAAGTCTACCGTCCTAAATAGCAAATAATTTGAAGTCAAAATGCTAAAAAAAACAGCAATAATAGCAAAATACTTTGAATTTCTGTTGCTGTTTAATTGGAGATGTTAAAACAGGCATGCTATTAAATCCGACGTATAATTTCAAATGAAAGTAGCCATTATTAGTTTTTTTGTGTATAAGTATATATCTGAGGACTTTGCAATTCATGATTAGTTAACAGATGACAATGTGACGGCATTATCTATTGGGAAGATTTCGTGATGACTGTCAGTTATTTGTGTGCCATATGGGAGAAAACCCATATAACACTTTAGATTGTAGTTTAATTGGAGATATTTAAAATGGGCTTGGTATTAAATCCAACGTATATTTGTAAATGAAAGACACTATGAATAGTTTTTGTGCATACATATTTCTGAGGATTTTGTATTTCCCGATTAGTCTGCAGAAGATAACAAACAGTTTTTGCATAACGTTTTTATCGTCCGATATCTTTTCTTCCCTAGCGCGTATGCGCATAGGAATAGCTCAGTAGTGAAAGTATTACAGATAAGCATGCGCAATAGGTACAATGTTTCTTATGAGCATGCGGAAGAAATATCGGACGATAAAAAAAACGTTATGCAAAAAACTGTATTGACAACATAACTTACCACGAAGATTTCATGGTGACTGTCCTGTATTTATGTGCCATATGGGAGAAAATCCATAAAACTCGCACTTTATTACTGGACCACAAATAGAACAATAAGAACTTATTGGAATATGAATTGTGGAAATATTTCTAATTGTAATAATCATTTTGATTCGAAATTATAATAAATTATTTGTTGCCTTGTAAAAATTAAATCTTAAATTATCAATTTCTTTTTCAATTTTAGATTTTCGAGAAAGTTTCATGAGGCATATATTAATTGTTTTAACTAATCCTCAATGTCCGTCATCGTGGGATGGATACACCATGAGCAGTTTGCATATGGATGGAGAGAAAGGGGCAAATTCTGTTGTGATGGAGCACCCGTAGGTAGAAGTCTGACTTGGCTCCGAGTCGCTGCAGAAAAAGAGCAGTGTCTTCCGAGAGGACTTTTATGGAGACTACACTACATTTGCGTATCGTATGGGAGAAACCCGGAAAACTCCCACCAGGTAGCCTGATTAACGAGGCAAACCTAGATCGCCAGCCGCGCACGTTGCTACTGAGCCACGAGTCGGGTCATATATAAATTAAAAATGTTATTTAAAAATTACATTTAATTCTGTGAATCGATTAATATTTATGCATATATTAAAAATATTTTCATTGACGATTTTTTTTTTTAATATTGTTTCTAGTTTTAATTTCATATTTTCTTTAGAAAGGAGCCTTAAAACATTTTAAAAAGAAATTATACATAACTTCTAGAAAAGTTATACATAAAAAAAAAATTAATGTAAAAAATAATATTGTAGCAAAAATAATGACAGAATTTGAATTAAGTAAAATATTTTATTTTAAATTTGTAAAAAAATAATAAATAAATAAAAAATTAGCATTTTCAATGTTAAAAGAAATTTACTCTCTAACAGTGCATAATGTATTAATAAACTTCCAATTTTCAAGCAAATTGGGTTTTAGGCTTTCTAAATCTTTTCAAACCTATCGTCTTGGCCTAATTTTGCTTAATATACAAGAAAATAATACTTAGGAATTACTTAAGGTACATTAAAAAGAATAAAAAAAAAAAAAAAAAAAGAAACCATGATCCCGTCACATTTCATTTGAGATGAAACTAAAATTGTTTGCTTATTAGTCTCGCCATTTGGTCGTTTAATTTCTAAGAAATGAATTATTTGTTCATTAATACTAAGATAAATTATACTTGCCTGACTCGTGGTTCAGTGGGAACGTGCGCCGCTGGTGAGCATTAGGGCTGAGGTTCAATCCGCTAGCGGTTTTGTTATAGACGAGGAGGTAAAAAACGAGGAACCTCGATGGTACTTGTGATGTTCAGCAGCTTGCCCCATTAGTCGGAGTATCTGGTGGAAGTTTTTCGGGTTTCTCTCATACGATATGCAAATGCGGAATAGTTCCCCCTAAGAGTCCTCCCGGAAGGAAATGCCCTCATTCTTCGGAGACTAGGCTACCAGGTCAGACTTCTACCTACGGATGTTCTATCACAACAGAAGCTGCTCCTTTCCCTCCACTCATGGAATATCCGTCTCAACTGCAGGACACTCAACGACGCAGAAAAATTTAAGTTGTTCTATTTTCACATTCCCTACTGATCATCAAAGTTTTATTTGCTACTCTTTTCAAGATTTTACTGCTAGTACTTTTAATGACCATGCTTATTAAAAGAGGCATCACAATTTTCTTGTTAAAAATGTTGTTGGAGAAACCTACAAACAAGAATGCAAAATTGCATATTGCTTAGTCGGGTAAAGAAAATTCCCACTTTTTTTTTTTTACCTGGCGGCTGGATTTATTATTTAGCAAGTCACTAATAGGTAATTTTAAAAACTATATATACATTTTATCCATTCTTCTATTTATAAGAAAGATTCTGAAAAATCCAGAAACAATTTTATGTTACATAATGTTGAAAAGATTTATTTTCTCAAAGACCGTTTCGTATTTTTCAAAAAATAACAGCATTACAAGGTTTTACATCAAACAAAAACAGTTAAAAAAACAGTTTGGACTCATCTACAAGCCCATAACAATGAACATTTATTTATTTTTAATATACAAAATAAATATAACTAAGACATTTTGCTAAACTTCAATCATTGTGTCAACAAAAGCAATTATATATCTTTAATAAATAATTGCATTAAAATTCTTTTGAATTAACATATAAATAAGCTGATCAAATAATTTGACCTGCAATGAAACTATAAGTAATCTTGTAAACTTTGCATCAAAGTAACTTTGTTTTTGTTGCTGAATACAAAAGGAATAAAAAGCAATTTTTATCAAAATATTTTTCACTATTGTAAAAAATTGTATAAAGTGAGTAAAATATTAAAAAAAATATATAAAGCATTGTACTGCGCAGGCACGGGACAGCCCCATATTGTAAATGGGTGTGGTTGGGTTGAGATACATGAGGCACAAGTTGGTGAACTAACAGTTTTATTTACATACGCACAAAAATACCCCACATATTCAATTAACCCGACACATACAATATTTAACACATTTAAAATAAAATGCAGATAATTATAGCTTCATGGAAGACAGAGCTTCATAGAGTCGGGTGCATTCGGTTCGGTGTTGCTCGTGGGTTTTGAAGAGGTCGGAACCCCTAGGTCGGTTGTTAGGTCGGAAAAACATTGTGCAATCCGCCAATTCATTCTTTCTTTCTTTATAAAAATTTAAACAGAGGAATGCCTGCTTCCAGTTTTATAATGTGATTGCGTTTTACTGATTACAATTTGGTGAAAAATATTGCTCATTACTATAAAAAAATGTGCCGACTAAAATATGAGTTGTTTAATATCAGTGGACTTCGTTTTTTTACTTCTGTCTGCCCAAACAGCCCACTGACGGGCAGTAAAAGCAAAATATTATCTTCCAGGAGAACTTTTTAGGATGCTTTACATTTGCAGTATGTATGCATATATTTTATATTTGCAAACAGGAGAGACTCTGAGAAACCCAAAATAGGTAGTTCTAATCGTCAATCTGAAACACTATACAAATTGTCAACCACTTTATCATATGCTTTCGTTTCTGAAACCAGTGACTCAATGCACGCTAACCGCTGATGTTGCCACGTGTTGGACAAATTAATTTTCATTTACTATTTTACTTTATCAGAATGTATTCAATGTTTATCTAAAAAATCCATTATATCGTAATACCTCCTACCCTGAAATTTGTATTTCATTATTATTCTAAACATAGATATTTATCTACTGAATTTATCATGATAAAGCCATCTTTAACTACTTTTCTGTTTCCTTGATGATTGGTTTATAAGGAGGATCTATCACACACCACGCTCTGAATAGAGAACTGACCATTTCAATCGCAAACCTTGACCAGCTAACACGCAAGAAACGCTCCGCTGGAGAAAGTGCAGCTCTTCAACAAATCACGAGTGAGGTATTAGTGATGGGCAGTGGTGTATGGCCAAAAGTGTGCTCTGTTCACCCCCACTTTGTTTTAATGTACTAACTTAATTAAAGTTTTCTATTTCGGGAACATGCGCGTTTTAATATGTGTCACCACGCGTGTTTTTGCTTGATGAGAATCATGATACGGTATACCTCAAAGAACACTATTTAAAAGAAATCTTCCGTGTATTTCAAATGGTGTGGATCGGTCACTTTGTATTAATTGCTTTTAGGATTCAGAATAACATGCCTCTTTATTTCTGTTCGTTTTTTCAAATGAAGAAGTTACGAAAAAGATAAGTGTCAGTGAAGATTTCAAAATTGGAAATACAATCAGAAAAACGTTTAGCATAAGCAATCTTACAGTAATCGATTATTTTTATATCTAGACATTTACACAATCACATTTATAAGTAAAAAATAAGAAAATAAAATAAAAACATCTAAGAGAAGTAAAGGGAAAATGAAAAACAGATAAATAAATAGGCTTATATATTAAATCGGATAAATTAATAGACTGATATGTTGCATGAAAATAAATAAAAATAAATTTATAACTTTTTTTTTCATTTACATTTCTTTACGTATACTTGTTGTTCTTTGCCCGACTTATGGCTCAGTGGTAACGTGCGCATTTGGTTCGAAGTTCAATCCGCTGACGGCATTGTTGCAGTTATTGTTTCAAAAACGAGGAGTATCGAGAGTGTTTGTGGATCTGCAGCATCTTGCTTCATTAGTCGGACGACCTGGTGAAAGTTTTCAGGGTTTTCTGTCATACGATTCGCAATTGTTGTTACTCCTAAAAGTCCTTCTGGAAGGCACTGATCTTCTTCTTTAGTGACTCGGAGCCAAGTCAGACTTCTACCTACGGGTGTTCCATCCCAACAGAAGATGTCCACTTTCCCTCCGTCCATAAATAAACTACTCATTGGGTGTCCGTTGCCTCCCAGCCGGATACTAAAGATTAATCACAGCAACACTCTTCTTTGTCTATAAATACACTAGATACAACATGGGGTCTGAAAGACCGAATGTCTGGCGCTCGGCGCCACAGGTTTTGGGTTCGAGTGCCGGCGGAGCCATGGATGTTTGTAGTGGTTCGGAATCCACTTTAAGCCGTAGGTCCCAGTCTCATATGACTGTGAAGAGCTACACACAGCCAAGTCAGACTTCTAGCTACTGGTGCTTCAGCACAACAGAAGCTGGATCCCCTTTCCCTCCTTCCATAAAACCATATGGGTTCTTGGACTTGATCTAGATTTTGCTGTTTATCAAGTGGGATAAAAAAAAAAAAAAAAAAAAAAAAACTCCGATAAGCAGTTTGATAGCCTGGATGACAAATTCTCCGCTAAATTTACTAGTTTTTCAAAAACAGGGACAAACCGCATGAGGAATAGAATTTACAAACTCCCGCGAATTATCTAGCATACTCTGCTGCCAAATGTGAAAAACTGATACAATAGTGCTCAAAGATGTCCACAGATGGTGCTGGTTACAACAAGCGATAATCATGAGAGCCAAGGTAATATCTCAGTTATTACTTTTTCTGAAATTTATATTTAAAAAAAAATTTAAATTGTACTGTATTCTAAAATATGTTTATACTGTACTTATAACTTAAGTGTGTATGGTTATTTTCGTTTAATAAGAAAATGCCTTTTCGTTTCGTCGTTATCCAAAATTGTAAATTAATTATTTAATTACAAGAAACTATAGCGATTTTTTTATTGTGTGTCAGATGAAAATATAACTTATTGAGAGAAAAACTCTACCTCTCAAATTTTATAATTTTTACTTAATCAAAAATACGTAATACACATGCTTTGTATACTTCCATATGCATTTTACAATGACCTAGACGATTTTAATTCAGTGTAGTGATTTTTTTGATTAAATGTATCCATTTTTAAAAATATTAAAAGATTAAAAGAAATCAATAAAGGGAAAAGTGCTCTATTAGTAATTCAATATATTGGTACTTTTGTAAATAATTTAATATTTAGATGGAATAAAAAAAATATTTTAAAATTTCAAACTTGATTAATAAAACCATGTTAATACGAGGGTCACCCTGAAATTTTGAGATACTGCTAAATGGTACAAGTTTAACTTACCAAATTTTAAGAGTGTTCAAAGTAGTCCCCTCCAACATCAATGCACTTTTGCAGACGAGTTTTCCAAAGATTAAATGCTTCACGCCATCCATTTCTTGGAATTGATGAAAAATGTGCTTTTATAGCCTCATCAATCTCATCTTCGAATGGAAACGGCGACAACGTAAATTTTTCATGCGATTAAAAAGGCCAAAAGTCACAAATAGCAAAACCAGGGGAATAAGGTGGATGTTCTATCACTTTGATGTGTTTTTGTTTAAGAAATTCGACTGTCGATCTTGTCGTATGAGAATATTCATTATCATGGTGAAGCATGAGTCCCCTTACATTCACTTCTTGAAGAATTTCTGGAAGACACTTAGTGGTGTACCAGTTAGCTGTGACTGTCTTCTGTCCCTCCAGTTTGATGGCTTTGACCAGTCCCGTACTTCTGATGAAAACGGCACTCATTACTTTTTTCATTGATCGTTGTCTTTCCACCATTGTTGGTTTGGGATCATCTTCAAAGACCCATACTTTACATTCTTGTAGTGTTGGAACGTCAAAAAATGGTATATAAGTTCATCACGTTATGATTTTAGAAATAAGGCGATGTCCACCATAGTTAAGTAATTTTATGATTTCTTTGCAGATTCTGACACGCTTCGTTTTTTGTTGCTCTGTTAAATTATGGGGGATCCAACGACAAATTAATTTTTTCATATGCAGTTCTTCATGAATAATTCTATGTATATCTGCTGATCCAATGTTAATTTTTTTTTCTGTATCATTTGGTAAGTACAGCGATTATCATCGACAAACATTTTTCGTATGGCCGACACATTTTCTGAACTACAGCTGATGAAGTTCTTCCTGTGTGTTCTTGATCCAGTAGAGAACTTCTGTAACCACTAAATACAGTAGCACGAGATGGAGCTTCTCGTCTCCATATGCTAGTTGTAGACGTTGAAGGCATTCTTCTTGATTTAACCCCACTTTAAAATCATAGAAAATCATAGCGCGATAATGATCTTGCATCAATTCCATTTTCCTTTCTTCCAAAATTTATTCTACGACAGCTAAATTGCAATTGTTGCCACAAATTATCGTCTGCGGGCATAAAAGAATTCAAATTTACAAATTTAAAGAATATTTTTTTTTTCCTGCGTTTGTCGTTGACACTATCACAAAAATTTCAGAGTTAACCTCGTATTTGTAGGCTGATTATTAATTTTATTGTCAGTTAAAATTAAAAGGAAAATTAATATTAATTTATAAAATGCAAAATTTAAAAAAATAAATCATTAAATCATAACATTCTAAATAATTCATATTTTGACAAAATGATTATTTACTCAAGAAATGTGTCACAATATAAATTGCATAATATTTTATTACATAATATTATATTATTAATAAATAGCTATATTTAGTTTTAGAATATATATAAAGATTTCTTTTTAGTTTTATAAACCTTTAGATTCCTTAGAAATATTTTTAATTATATTTTGTTATAAATTTCATATATTTTCAAAATTTTCATTCATTAAATGTCTTATTTTGAAAATAAATAACTATAGTATTAAAAAATATGTATTTTGAAACAAAATACTTTTTATTGTTGTTTAATTAAAAAAAAGAAAAATTAAAATTCCAATATTTTGATCTGTTTTCTCAACTTCTGTTGTTCGTGCTGCCATCTATTGTATAAAGTATGGTTCCAAAAAAACATGTTTTATTGAAGTTTGTATTCCTGCTTCATTTAAATCGTTAATTTATTCTTTAAAAATTAGCAAATAAATGGAAGAAAAATATATATGAAAAAAATAAGAATTATAACTATGAAAGGTTTAAAGAAATATTTGTATGGCTTTTTTATGTGGTAATTCTTACAAAATAAATGTTACATCTAGATTTTGAGTTCGATTTTATTTCTGCAGCTATTCGTAACTAATTTTTCTTGCTGTATCTATGAGAAAATTGTTCATTTTTTCTCAATCCTTTAATAAGCATGCAACTAAAAATTAGATATAGATGCCTTCGAATAGAAACTATAGTAGTTCTTTGTGGAGTTGAGTTGTACTCCTACTACGATGGATGGAAAGATGGACATTTCTAACATCTCCCCACCTTACAATGTTCTGCTACACCTATAAATTGCAACATAGAATAAGGAGGAATTATTTTTCATCCATATTTGATAATTTCAAACATTACTGATGTCTTCGATAACATTATGGTTGCATATTGTTCATTATTTTAATTAATTTATGTAAAAATTTTTTGAATGACAACAGCATGTTTATATATGTAGTTCATAGAAACAAAAAACATTCGTAGAATTCTGTGTGAAAATTTTCAGTTTATTTTTAGTAATTCTAAATTTATCATTCAAGACAACATCAGCGTATTACGATAGTTTTAGGTTTGGTCTTTTTTAAAATCTTTTATTTCAGATGAATTAGTGTCTGTCATATTAAATATTCAGGTTTTACTCTGTCCAGAGACACAATGGATTTACGACAATTAAGTTCAATTGTGACAGCTTTATCTATTGAGGTAATCACGTAAGGAGGATCAGTATAAGGATGGCATAGTAAGTAAGCTTCACGATATTTTTAAAAAAAATATGAGAACAAGATTTTAAGAAGGTGTTGACACAATATTCGGCCGTGCAATGAGCAGACGTTGCAAATGGATTAAATTGACGCATGGGGTTTGAAGTGTTATGATGAAATCATCACCACTTGGTGGAATGATGTGACATATTGTTTTCTTTGCATATCTGAATGGGTATAGCTTCTGATATCTGGAGAATCTGTCAATTATTGTCAATAGATAATTGTAACCACGAGTTCGAGGTAATCGATCCACTACATCGATATCAATTTGTTCAAAATTAGCTTTCTCAGTAAGAGAGGGAATGTCGGATGTGCATCAAGGAGTTTTAGTGTGTTTCTGTATTTTTGAACGTAGACACGATTCGCAACATCGTATTTAATTTTTGATTTAGTGTTTCATGCTAGGCCATAAATATTTGAAAAGAGGAGTCTTAAAGGAGCTGCTAAACCAGGTTGTGAGAGATTTGCAGGTGATTTTTCGAAGCAAATTAGGAACAAATGTATGAAGAATGCTATTTGGCATACTACACACCAAATTACAGTCTGAAATCTGGCAAGGTTTTTAATTCTAATTTAAGAGAGGTTGAGTTATTTTTCATTAGGTTTCGTAATTATTGATCATTCTTCTGAACTTTTGCAAATTATTGAAAATTTAATATTGGAGATTTTATTATTGAATCACTTCTATTCGCGAAAGTATGTTTATAATGATATTCTGAGAATCTTGCACATGCTTAATATCTGTAAAATACTGAGAAATTAGATCTAAATTGCGTGATTGCAAGGATAAACATTTGCTTGGGTTTAATTTAAAAGTATAAATTATTAGTTTTTTGATTTATGTAAATCTGAAAATTTCTACTCTCTAATATGTGCCTATCGCATCGTAAAAGTTTCATATTGTATATGGACCCCTTTTCGTTTGTTTTTTTTATTGAACTACATTGAGGAAAAAAAAGCAAACGATTCCCTTTTTCCTGAATATATTGCCTCAGAGCGTCATCAATAATGACATCGGATCTATCAACCGATATTCTTAGTTGAATTCCTGGAATGGATGGTGCAAAAGAGGGTTTGACTAATTACATTTCTTGCATAAAGATATTTTTAGTATTTTCCTTCTATATGTTCTTCGGAAGATTTAGAACTTTAAGAACGAAATTTCCTTTCATTTTTATGCCCTTCCAAAAAATTTTACTAAAAGATAAAGAATGTGAGCAATTTTAGGTACAAAATATCTGTAAAAATAAACATCTCACAAAATTTACAAAGTTGAGTTAAAATGATTGATTTAGGAAAGTCTATTATGCATTTAACTTTATAAGGAAGTAGCTGAATTTCGTTTTGGGAAATATTAAAAACATAAAAAGTCAATTGAAGTTGACCAAATGTACATTTTGAAACATTTATGTAAAGAGCGCATTTTTTGTAGTTCTGAAAATAGAGCTTTTAGATATTTGATATGTTACACAGGGTTTTCAGCAATAAGTATATCATCGATGAAAGCATAAACACCCAATAAATCTCGAGAAACTTTGTCGAGGAAACGTTGAAAACTGGCAGATGAGTTATATAAAATAAATTGTATGCGTGTATTCAAATATTCCAAACGGAGTACACATAAATATCGGCAGGATATACAGAAATTTAGGGGTAAGTTTTTAGTTAAATCAATGTGACTTAAAAATTGTTGCACCATGTAATGTAGCAGTAAAATTGGCTGCATGGAATAGGGATATTTATCTTTAATTCTTTTGACCATTAAGTACTACCCTAAATTCACCAACCGGACTGTAGTCTAATACCCCTTTCTTTGGAACCATATGATATACATAGTTACTTCTCGAAGGTCTCAAATTCCATCATGTTTTTGAAACTCTGATTTTGCAATTTTTATACGAACTGGAGATAACCTTCTAGATTTTATTACCACAGGAGGACCTTTCTGTTACTATATGATGAATAGTGTTATATCTTATAGGTCGATTTGGATCAGATATTTTTGTGATAGATGGAAATTTTTCAAAAATTATGATAAATATTATCGCTAAAAATAATTTTTACTGAATGAATATTGTTTTATGTGGCCAGTTGAAATGTTGTTTTCAGGTCATTAAGCCATTTATGGCGGAGGTTTGGTACCACCGAAATAATGGAGAAAATATGTTCCCAAAACTGATGCAGTTACGTTTGCAAAATAAAAGTGTTCATGTTGTCTTCTTAAAAGAAAATCTAAAAAGTGTTTTTTGATCATAAAACATTTATTTTTGAAGAATTTTCTGCAAGGAAGGCTTGCTGTGTAAAATTTGTTTTTGGTAATTATCTGCCAGAATTAGAGACACTTCTAAACCGATATCGTCCAGGAATGAAATGTTTGTTCTCCGGTATCGAATGAACTAGCGACGTGATTCTTCAGACAAAAGAATAAATTGCTTCGATTCTTTGTTAGATGCGTTTCCCTTCTACGAACATGCCTGAATCCATTTATCCTTCCCTATATTTTTCTCCAAAACTACTATGGTACCAACATATTGAAAAACCCGACATTTGGGATTTCTCCTTTTTTTTATTGTTGCTGAAGAGCGAACGACTGTGCGTAAAATGAAAATTGGCCACCTTCGCCTATTAATTTTTTCATTTCCTGAAATAATTTTCGCTTTAGTTGACTCGGCATTTGAATGAAAAACTGCAATAGTTTCAACAGGAGATGGAAATATTATCAGACTTTCTGATACCTTATCGAAGGCAAGATCCGAAACTGTGCAGTCAGAATCGATTGCACTGAAGATGGCAATCTCTACAGAAACAGTTTGTCATTAAATTATCAGTAAACCATAGTAGTGAGAGCGAAGTTTCATACTTCGCAATAATTTCAATGGTTTATCGAATCTAAATCTTCCTCAGACAATACATGTCGAACTTCATGTTGCTAAGTTTCTCTTGAACGATCTATTAGGCACATACACGATAAATAAATAATAAATAAATTGAAAATAAAAAACAAGAAAAGTTTACTCATGAGGAAAGAAATTTCTCACCTCCTGCATATGGTGAAATGAATACTTCATTGAATTACAAAGCATTGAAGTTCGGAATACGAAAAAAACAGTTTTCGGGAAGAACGATTTAAATTTTCATTTGTTCTGTTGTCGCCATTGTAAAGTTATCTTCGTATCGAAAACATATAAATAGCTTTTGTAACGATACCTGTAGCACAAAATCGCTGACGGAATAAGAAGAAAAAAGGGAAAACAATCAATAATTACAGGAAGCAACAGAAAAATATTTTAATGTGTTTTTGCACAAATTTTCTACGTGACATTTTCACATATGAGGATACTTTTACATGCGACGGATGGATGATAGCATTGAAGCAAAGTACCATGGGAAGAGGAATCTATCTCTCTATCAGATCATCTTTCAAATCAGATATAGTTTGGGGATTAGATACATAGATTCTGGTTCATATATCCCCACAGCCAGAAATCAATGAAAGTGAGATTAGGAAACATTAGCAAAATATGGAATGTGAAATGGCGAAAAGATAAATCTGTCATCAAACTGTTGTGATATGTAATGCTTCACAGAAGACCCATATGGAGGAGCATCATCTTTCATTCACAAGACGTCAGGTAAAGTATTTAGCTGTTGCAAATCAAGAGCTACGTAATAAAATAAAAGTTACTTTTTTTCTTCGTACAATGGGAAGTATAACCAGATCAGTGGGATTAATTTCTGCCCAGTGCACGCAATTCGAATTAACGTTACTAGTTAACGAGAAATGTATCTTGTCCGTTCCACTGAATGTTTAAAGGGCAGCTGTTATCATCATGATACCGGATGAGGAATTAATCTCGATATCTAGCCTGAGTTGCTTATCAACAGCTTCTTCAATATCTGAACTGATGCAAAATCATGAGGAGAACAAAATGCAGAATCTTGCGGGCTGTAGAATTCTGACAACTGCAAAGCTGAAACAAGCGTGCACCTGCAAGACATACTTGTTTTTTATCATTTCTACTTCGCAACAGTCTCGACAGGAACGGGAGGTTGACGAGGCCGAGATCAATGGCATGCAAAACCGGTTTCTTTAAATTGTGTATAAAAGTCCCGCAAGAGATACATGGCGGTAGTTCCCCATGGGCCTCGGCATGACCCATGTTTCTCTCGTAGACACGCAATACTATATAATATATATATATCAGTTTGAATGGCCGAGGAAGAACTCTGCGCTCCGGTTTCTGCTTCTCAAGGTTCGAGGAAGGCGGTGCCATTGGGTTGTTGTAGTGGTATGGAATTAATTTTTAAACCTTAGGTCCCGGTCTAATATGATCGTAGAGCGTTGCGGGGCATTGTTACTCCTCATAGTCCGTGGCTTATCTTCAAGTTACGCGCTCCCCCTGGGTAGTGCAAAAAGAGAGTAACGTCTGTGCAGCGCTTGCCTTTAAGACATCCAAGACCAAGCTGCCTAAGTGTTTGCCAGCTGCATTAGAAAGAATATATATTTATATATATATATATATATATTCTGTAGAACTTGCTACTTCCAACAAATAGTCCAACAAATTCCTGTCCCCGCCGAGCCCCCCCCACTTATGGGTTAGGCGCTTGCAAAAGGCGCATCCCAGCCGAAACCCCAATTTATGTAGGATTACACCGGTTTCAACTGATACATTCCGGCCGAACCTACAGTTTTGTTAGACTTCTCCCTCCAGTCTGAACAAAGCTGAACTTTTGGAGTGGGTGTCTAGGGGTGTTTGGATATGCAAAACGCAGTAACGGGACGTTACTTAAATGAAGCCATTTATTCCTATGATATCTTAATATGATATTTACATCAGCAATTAATTAAAGAACAGCACTCGTCCATTCTCTCGCTGCTTCACGCAGCTCCCATCCGAGTTCCTGCCAGCGTTTCTTCCGTGCCCGTCTGCGGTGGTTTCTTCTCACGGGCGTCTGGGAGGAGGAATTGTGCACCCTACGCTTAGGGAAAAATAGGGAATTTTGCAGACAGGAATGGTGTGCACCGTTCCTCCCTGGGAAAGCACTCGCCGCACTCTATTCCTTCCCCCGCACATTTCTAAGAATTGGTTACTCTGAAGATTTAGGAGGAACGCGCTCTGCACACTATTCCTGCTACAATGTTTTCAAGGAGAAAATATCTCGAAAAGATGAATTCTCACAGAAATATCTTAGATGTAAATTTCAAAGAAAGTTTCTGTTAGTAAAATAAGGCAGACTTTATGTTATAAATACATTTAAATTATATTTTCCTACGAAATTTATGCTACCAAAATAAATTTATATATGTTGAATGATGCAGTGTAATTAAAAAAAATAGATAATTAAAATGCATTGGCTTTGAACTTTTGGCTAATTACCCTAAGTAACATTTACTTTAATTATAATTTGTGTGTCTTTATATAGTTAATATTTAAGAAGAATTGCAAAGCTTTTAAAAATTCCTTATTTTTACATGGCTAAACACAGTTTACAGAAGAATATATTTATGCATTATTTACAATCTTTTAAATCATTATACTTTTTTCCCATTTTATTCATATTTCCTTCATATATATTAAACTGATTATTATCAAATTATGAATCTTTAATGGAGTATGAGAATTTATTAACTATTTTGATAACTAACTGATTGTGTACGATTTAAAAAAAATATTTTCATTACCTCACATGCTGTTGAAATTTTCATATTTTTTATACTGAATTCAATTTCTTGTACCATTTATTTGCTTATATATATAAATTGTGCTAACAATATTCCAGAAATTTTATAAAGAAATGTATGAAATATAATTTATTTAAAAGTTTGTTCAGAAAGAGATGCTACTACACAAAATTTATATATCAGTGATTTT
>BPLR01019224.1:0-54520 GCA_021605095.1 Caerostris extrusa | reverse complement strand
GTGTCACGATGTTTATTCGCGATGAACTCGAAACTAACCATCGATTTTAACTTTTTTTTTTTTTTTAAATGTGTGTTTTTGTTCCAACTTGAGAGATAGGATAGTTTTTCTTCAGATTTTTTCGTATTTAATTGCAAAATCGTTTAAAATCAACCATTGAGGAAGGCGCCAATCTTGCAACCCTGAATTTCCGCCAATTTTTTTAGGGTTGCAATACTGCAATTAGAGAATTCGTAGCTTCATTTTTCGAACAATATAATGACTATTTTATTGCTATTTCGATAATTAATTGCAGAATTCTTATTTGCACTAATTCCATCGTTGGAGTAAAAAGTTTGTTTCCACCACAGACGAAAGATATACCACAATAAAAAGGATGGCGCCGTGTCTCCATGCCTGTACTACATAGCCGTAAAATTATCATGTTCTGAATATTATTGTTTTATGTACTACTTTAAATTTTGTTAAAATTATATTGCATGAAATTTATATTATTTCTATGAGAAATAAATCAAATGTATGTAAGTATTACCTGATTTGATTATCAATATTTTTTTTTTTCTAAGTTTGAATTTGAATTGGAATAAAATATATTGAATGAAAAGTTGTGAATCAAAACATTGAACTTTTCTATGCTTAAAGTTTGTCAACATGTGTTGTATTTGATTAAGAATTCTAAAATGAAATGTGATCTAACAAGATAATATAATATAGACAATATAATTTTAAAGAAAGATGATGAATTTTAAGGATTTTTTGAAAAGTGTGAAAATGAAGTAAACTCTGCAATTATTTGATATAATGATAACATTAAAATTTTATAAAAGGTATTATAATAGTTGCAAGTTGAAAATCAAGGACATTTTATTTCAAAAACTTTTGTTATTTGAAAAACACAGAATTTGAGTTATAAATTTGAGTGATTTAAATATTATCGAAGAAAAAAATTGATAAATGGTACTTTAAGTTGGAAGTTATTTAAAGAAAACAAAACAAATAAATAAGTGTTTATATTAATAAAGGAGAAATTTAAAGCTCATTAACTTTTCCATTTTGTTTTGTGATTTCTTTCATCATAAAATAATAAAACATTTTTGTGAAGAAGAAAAAAACACATTTTCTAAGTTTGAATTGGAATAAAAATATATTGAATGAAAAGTTGTGAATCAAAACATTGAACTTTTCTATGCTTAAAGTTTGTCAACATGTGTTGTATTTGATTAAGAATTCTAAAATGAAATGTGATCTACAAGATAATATAATATAGACAATATAATTTTAAAGAAAGATGATGAATTTTCAAGGATTTTTGAAAAGTGGGAAAATGAAGTAAACTCTGCAATTATTTGATATAATGATAACATTAAAATTTTATAAAAGGCATTATAATAGTTGCAAGTTGAAAATCAAGGACATTTTATTTTAAAAACTTTTTGTTATTTGAAAAACAAAGAATTTGAGTTATAAATTTGAGTGATTTGAATATTGTCGAAGAAAAATTGATAAATGGTACTTTTAAATTGGAAGTTATTTAAAGAAAACTAAACAAATAAATAGGTGTTTATATTAATAAAGGAGAATTTAAAGCTCAATAACATTTTTATGTATGTACATTTGTTTTTATTTATATTTAAAAGTTGGTTTTAATTATTTCTTATTTGAATTATTATGCATTTTGTATTCATTCAAAACATAACAGTAAAAATATTTTTGTTCTAAATGCTTTGAAACTTCATGTAAAAGTTTTCTTTAAATGTATGAAAGGAATAGAACATGGAAATTAACCTAAATTCATAAATTATTTTTATTTTAGTTTTTAAACTAAGAATTTTTGTAAATTTGTAAAAAAAAAAGTTTGTGTCGACAAACTTTAAGCATACAAAAATGTATAAATAATTGAGATATAAATTTGAAAACAGTATATTACCTTCATAAGGATATTCCCAGCATAAAAATACTTGCAAAGGAAAAAAAACTATTCATGTTTTATTTATTTTTGAATTATAAAATTTTTCAACAATATCACATTTTTGCAATGTTTATCCATATTTTTAAAGAATAAATTGTATAAAGAATAGTTAAAGTTGATATTTTTATGTGAAATTCAAAGGTTTTGAATATATTTAATCAAAACACTTGCAAAAGGCTAAATATTTTTAAATTCAGGTCATTTCATATTAAAAAGCCTTTGCAAATAGCAGGAAGTTGTAAAAAAAAGTTTGTCAAGCAAATTTTAACTTTTTCAAAACAAAGCTCAGAAAAATATTTATAGCTTTAAGGAAAAACAAAACTATATTTTTTAATAAATAAGACTATGAACTTGATAATTCAATGGCATTTTAATATATTTACAACATTTTTAAAAGTAATATATCTAATTAAAAGTTGTTTTTAGCTTTTTTTTTCTCAGAATGAATTTTTATGCTTTTTGTTTTCATGTGAAACACCATAACACAAGTAATTTTGATCCAAATGCTACAAAACTTTGTATTTATGTTTTCATAAATATTTACAGGGAAAGACCTTTGAAATGATTATAGCTACATAAATATTTTTATTTCAATTGTTAAACTTGGAATTACATGCAAATTTTGGAAGAATTTTGTGTCGACAGCATTTAAACTAGCACAAATTAATAAATAATAAAGATATAAATTTACCAGAGGTCTATTCACTGTAAAATGTTAGTACAAACAAATACAAACTTAGAAATTTAAAAAATATTGATTTGATTTCAGGTTTTGTAACAGTATCAATTTTTGACCATTTTTTACCCTTATTTTTATAAAAATTTTAAAAAATAATAATGAAATGTTTTTATGTGAAATCATTAGTTTTTAGACACATTCAATCCAAAAATGTGTACAAAAGATAAAAATTTCAAAAAAATTCCTTCGAATGTGTTTGTGTACCTTAAACGATCGTTTGCATTTGTATTTTATTGTGAATTTTTTTAAAGTCTTTTCTTATTATATCCCGATTTTATTTTAATTGTATTGTATTTTTTCAATTATCATTTTCAGTAAACGACCACCAAAAAAAATCTAACCACAGAATCCGTGTTTCTCCCATGGGCAGCTGTATGTTGCATGCTCACGTGTTCGAAAACCATCAATTTATTTATTTCGACGAGAGACAGACTAACAAGAAATATTGTTCATCGCTTAGTTCTTAGTTAAATGAAAGTAATGATTATTAAAAATTATATTACGTAAAATAATTATAAAACAGTCTTAAAAATCAACATTATCTACCTCATTCATTAAATTAATAAAAATTAAACATTTTCTATTCGTTGAAACTTAATTTGATCTTTTCATCATTCTTTACCAATCACTTCCTTAACAATAACAATTATAGTATCTAATAATTGAACGAAATACAAGAAAGCCACAGCAACGCGTGGCCGGGTCTTCTAGTATATATATATATATATATATATATATTTATATTTATTTTTATTTAAATAAACGCGTTATATCTATATTATATATATTTATTTATTTATTATAGCGCCCCTATATTTTCCCTCTTTTTCAATTCTTTCTATTAGCTCACACTCTCCCTCTATATATCTTGTTCACATCTTCAATCGTACATAAAACACTTCTTATTCATCCACTCAAGTTCAAATACATTTTTTTAACTTGTAGTTTATGACACTGGATGTTAATACAGTTTTTTTTTCAAATATTAATTCATTCATTAAATTTAATTCATTAATTTTAGTTTTTTTTAATATTTAAGTTGCATATATCTACCAATAGATGGCTGCAGACAAACTTTAAAAAATGAATGAAAATTATCATAAAGGACTTTCTGCAATAGAGTGAGAAAAAAGTAGGAATTGACTTAAACATTTTTTTCTTTTATATTACTTGTTCATAGTCTAATCTACAAGGACCTGAATGGTCAGTGGCTATTGCTCTGGCATTCGGTACCGCAGGTTTTCGGGTTCGAGTCCCGGCGTGCCATGGATGTTTGTAGTGGTTCGGAATCCACTTTAAATCGTAGGTCCCGGTCTAATAGGATCGTAGAGCGTTGCGGGGATCATGTTACTCCGCGTCCGTGGCTTATCTTCAAGTGACACGCGCCACCTGGGTAATGTAAAGTGAGTAACGTCTGTGCAGCGCTTGCCTTAAGGCATCCAAGACCAAGCTGTCTAATGTTTGCCAGCTGCATCAGAAAAGAAAAAAAGTCTAATCTATGATTATCTGTATTTGATCGATGCTGCGTCGATCCGTCACGTGTGATGTCACATGTTTGTATTTGATGGTTTCGATTCGTCAAGACCAATGAAATCACTGTGGTGAGATGCACGGGCTTCGAGGAGAAGACCCTGATAGAATACCCCTCGCTCAAGTGACAGAGCGAGACAAGCGAGTAGTTCTCTTTCCGAGAGTCTCCGTCTGATCGTGACAGATAAGACACGTTATCTGCGAATGACAGATGGTCGAAAAGGGAGAAGGCTGGGTTTGTCGCTCTACGGTCAATTTGTACACATTTTAGGCTCATTAGACCGGAACCTACAGTTTAACGGGGATTCCAAGCCACTCACTAACATCCATGCCACCGACAGGATTCGAACCTGAAGCCTGTGGTACCGAAGGCCAAAGAGCTATCTATTGGGCCGTCAATCTGCACGAACCTGGTTGAGTCAGAGTATGACAGTTGACTCACTCGGAGTTTGTCGCTCACACTGAGACAAACCGTTTTATAACTGATTAGCAAGGAAGACTCGTTTGTCTCCTTCTCTCGTCTGGACGTATCTTAAAGAAAGGAGCTCAGAGTGCGAGTGGCTTTCGCGAAAGGTTTTCAAACCGGTTTGTTACGATGCAAACGGAACATGGAAAGCCAGCTGTAACGTTTCTCTATTCTCCGCGTCAGAAAATTTCCGCTCCGGATAGAGTCGATTTTTAATCGCGCTTCAAAGCGATTTTCGCTTTCATTCGAAGCTTTCTGCCAGCTGTCATTCGAAGCGAGCGTTTCTAGTTATTGTTTAGCGAGGTGGACCTTGTTTGTTTGTTCGGGTTTTACGGCACAAGGGCCAGATTTGACCATGCTGCGCCAAACAACACTGCTTTTTTAAAATGCTGATGAAAGGAATGGTTCAAAGACGAAAAATTTCGAAAATTCAATCTTTATCGAAAACACTGAATGCTTCAGCTCACACTGCATTGATTCTTCGCGACTTTTTCACGAAAACCACCGTATTCACACCTTGTGACGTCTGGCTATTCCCTCAATTCAAAAGACCACTCGAGGGGCACCGTTTTGAGTCGGTTGAAGAGATTCAACGTGAATCGCTGCTCTCTTTGAAGGCCATCCCTGCCGATGACTTTCTAGCATGCATTGAGGATTGAAAAAAAGTTGGCACCATCAGTGCATTGTGTCCGGAGGGGATCCCTTTGAAGGCGATGAAATAAATTTGGAAGAGTAAATAAAGAGTTTTTGAAAAACAAAATAATTGGTCTTACTTTTTGGGCACATTAGTATCTGTCCTATAATCGCAAGAATATTATTTTAATATATATATATATATATATATATATAAACGAAATAAAAAAACGAAATGAAATCATTAAAATATATTTATTTATTTATTTGCGATATTTGTTTGCGCAAGAATATTGATTTGAAACCAAAGTTCGTTTTTTTCTCATTATTTCGACAGTTAATCTTTGGATGCACACATCATGTATTTTTTAATGTATTGGTTTTCACTGCTTTGGCCGTTATAAAATAAATTTATTTTGTAAAAGTGTGATAAATCTCACTCGCCGCAAAAATATTCAAGGCGGGCTGCGGGTTGGCCACCCCTGGCCTAGACGAAGTCGTGCCAGCTAGGCGCTTTGTCGATGTTTCAAATCGATTTGTTGAAAACCTGTGGCGGAACAGCTCAATGTTGGACTGTGTTTTGCCAATCAGTAGAGCATGTGAAGTCGAGGACATTGTCCATATCGCAGAAAAGGAACGAAATCTTTGGTCATCGAAACTGCCGATTTAGCAGTCGCGTCCGCCTCTTCGTTGCCCAACATTCCAACACTGCCTGCGCCTGAATGGCCGAGTGTCTGGCGCTGGTACCGCAGGTTTCGGGTTCGAGTCCCGGCGGTGCCATGGTGTTTGTAGTGGTTCGGAATCCACTTTAAACAGTAGATCCCGGTCCTAATAGGATCGTAGAACGTTGCGGGGGCATGGTTACTCCGCGTCCATATTTTCAAGTTACACGAGCCCCCTGGGTAATACAAAGTGAGTAACGTCTGTGCAGCTCTTGCCTTAAGGCATCTAAGACGTCCATGTCTGTTTGCCAGCTGCATTGGAAAAAAAATAAAAAACATTCCAACATCCCAGCAAAAGAAAATGTCAAAACTTTTGTCTTTTAAAAGAGAATATTCTGTCGTACATTTTAAAACCAGCGGAGCTTTGTCGTGTAACATTTAATGGAGCTAAAATTGAAATTTTGGAGTCGGCGTAAATAAAGCGTCGTCGGTAAAGTGATTTGGTTTGATTTGTCGCTCTACAGTCATCTAGTGCACGCGAGGGTTAAACAGACCGGGACCTACAGATTAAAGTGGATTCCGAAATAACTACAAATGTCCACGGAACCGCCGGGCTCGAGCCCGAAACCTGTGGTACCGAGAGCTAGAGTGCTAGCCACTAGGCCATCAGGCCCCCTTGAATCCTGGCGGTGGCGTGGAGGTTTGTGAGTGCTTCGGAATCCACGTTAAATTTCAGGTCCCGGTCTAATTAACCAGAAGTGTACTCAAAATGTTCGTAGAGCGACAAATTAAAAACCAAACCAATCCATGCCTGGATTCGAACCTGAAGCCTGTGGTACCGAAGGCCGGTAGAGTGAAGTGGAGCAGAAGTTTAACATTGAATGAAGAGAAATGGAAATTTTAAGAAAACTAATGTTTCAAGAATTTCTTATTGAACTAAGGTTATATTATACAAAATGAAATTTTTATAATCATTAATTAATTTGAAGAAAGTTTTCTACATGCAAAATTGACTTTTTTAACTCAAAGTAAGTTTTGATATTTTAATGTATCCTATGTCAAAATATATTTCGTTCTTACATTTCTTTAAAAACCTATTCGGTTTGCGTGTGTCTGTGTATAATTAAAAATAATATAATTTTTGTACGTATGTTTATTTGGGGGAGGGGGCGGAAGGTCCGAGTGTCTGGCTCACGGGGTCACAGGTTGTCCCGGCGGTGTCATGGATGTTTGTAGGGGTTTGGAATCCATTTAAACCGTGTACCGGTCTAATATGACTGTAGAGCGTTAGTCGCAGGGTTAATAACCTTACCGCTTAAAAGGAAAACCTCTCCTGTCTCGAAATCAGCCAGTAGGCAGACGGCCTTGGCCCACCATGTAGCTGTTCCGCCACTGATGATGATGATGGATCTTTTTAATTATTCTGTGTACCAATAAAATACTGTTGTTCGACCGAATTAGATTCTTATATTTCAAAAATAAGTTAGCAAAAAGTGTCAAAAGTATAATCATATTTTTGGGTTCTACTTTTCCTTAATTTTTTTTTTTTTTTTTAATAAAATTTAAAATGTGTGTGTTTTCATTTCATATTGATTTTAAATTCTAGTAAAAGCAAAAGTCTGCTTTATCTTGTTTGCATACTACTGTGCTCATAAAGTAAGATCAATTATTTCTTTAAACTTTTTATTTATTCTTTCAAATTTATTTCATCGCCTTCAAACTAATCCCCTCCGGACACAATGAACTTATGACAATTTTTTTTTTTTTTCCAATCCTCAATGCATGCTAAAAATTCAGTGTTTTCGATACCAATCGAGATTTGACGCGTTTGAAGCCCAAAATGGAATTGGCCGGTCCTTTTGAAATTCCAACATCCCCAGCAAGGTCTCTATTTGTAAATCGACGGTTTGCAAGCACCAAACCTTTAATTTTTTGGGCGTGAGCTTCGTCGGGTGAGGTTGAGGGTCGACCAGAGGGATCATCGTCTTCAACGCGTTCTCTACCTTCTTTGAACTGTTTATACCACTTGTAAACATTTCTTTCCGATATAGGAATGCTCACCAAATGCCTTCTGAAGTATTCTATACGTTTCCGCAAACAAAATTTAACGCAAGTTCTTTGCTCCATTCAGACATTTCAAAAATCGCCGGAATGAGTTTTAGCGTCTCACAAAGCCAAGCGTAACTCAAAAACTAATAAATATTTTGTCGTTAAATTTAACACAGATGTCAAGGACAGTGCCAGAAACCTAAAAAAGAAAAAAATGAAATTCCATAAGCCCCGGAAATTTTAAATTGAAAATTGATCTTACTTTCTAGACGCAGTAGTATGCTTAATTGCACATACACATCTTTGCACAAGATTCATGTCATTAACATTCATAAAATAGGGACAGATGGCCGAGTGGCTAGCGTTCTGATGCTCGGCCCCAGGTTTCTGGTTCGAGTCCCGGCAATGTTGTGGCTGTGTACGTGCAAAAGTTATGTTCCTCTTTTTTAATAGTGTTTTTCTGAATTCAATGTATGATATTCATGTAATATTTTGACAATTTAGATTTTGTGTCACTAATCCATGTACCGATTTCGAATTAGTAAAAATATCCTTTTTATGGGTTATAGGTAGGTTTTAGTTCATAGTTTAATTCTGTTCTGGCTTTCTATGAATTTTTATAATGATTAAAAAAATATTTCGTTAATTTGAAATGGGATACAGTACGGGGTTTACAGTACTGAAGTTCTGTACCTCTATTTTAATAATAATAGTATGAATTTCATGTAATATCTTTACCAATGGTTGCCTATTTAAGTATAAATTATGTGTGCTTAACCTACTAAAAGATAGCAGTATCTATTTGTCCATGTTTAGTGAGAATTCATGCAAGCATGCATTAGTATGTTTACTTTTCTTCCGAAATCACTGAAACGTAGCTTCAAACTATTTGGTGCGCATTACATGCTGCTTTTTTTTTTTTATTATTCAAAATATTGTTTACAGATTATAAAATCAAAATAATATTTCTTCCAGCAAAAATGTCCCTGTATTGTAATGAGAATAACGAGAGTAGCATGACTGCTTCCGATATTCTATTCATTATGTATCTCGATTTATCGGCAAACTCATTCGGCTACTTCCGCTGCGACGGTCTTCCACTTCCTCGTGTGCTCACGTGACGTCAAGGGAAAAACCTCTTTCTGCGGAAGTCGGGTTTTCTTTTTTTTTACATCCTGGACTCAGATAATTTTAGTGTTTTTCGAAGACACCTCCTTCAATCCACATTAAAAAAACATTCACGTGAGGCTGCAAAGGATTTCGAATGTTCAAGAATTATAACAAAGTTTGGAATTATTATTTTTTAAACGGAAGATCTGATCCGATAATCAATTATCTCTGCCAGTGATTATGGAAGTGTGGAATTTCCACCAATTTTCAAGTGAGTGTTCATTTCAATTTTGTTGCTCTATTTAATTTAGTGCTGCTGTAAATATTTTTGGATAAACGCACGGTACTCATTTAGCAGAAGTATTTTTTTTTTTGAAGAGGAGGATTCAGGAATTTAGTGGAGTGTTTCGTTTGTATAATGTGATTGTTCTAAAACAATTACTTTTAAAACAAGTTAAAAACGATAAAGATTTTTGGTGAAATAATTTTTTTTTTGAATTTTATTTTAAGTAGTTTATTTCTTAGTTTATGATTTGTTATTTTTAAAGTGATTCTGGCGATAAGTGATAAAATAATTTAAAGAAATTTTGCATGACTTGAACATATTATCAAATCAGTATATCAAATCAGCATAGGAAAGTATATATCTAATCAGTATACAACTTTGACACTATCTAAAATTCTAATAAATAATTATTTTTGTAGAGATTATTTCCTTGTGCAACTGAAAATCGGCATAGGAAAAATTCTGAAACATGTTGAAATTCAAATATAATCAAAAGAGTGTCTTCTACCTCAGAATGCAGTTTTTGCAAGGACGTCTAATTATATCAATATTCACAATGATAATCACTGTATGTGTTTGTGGGGTAATGTCAGACATTTCTCCAATAGAGAAGTGTGAAAAACTTCTTCCCGAATGCAAATGCAGTGAGAGGTACTACAAATACGCCAAAGTGACTTGCCAGAATATAAGTGACTTCGAAGCCTGTAACGACATCTTGTCGAATGGTTCTGTGTACGAGGTGAACACAACCATCCACATCACTTTGTCTGGCAACACTGTTCTGCCCAAAGGGTTCCTCAGTGGACTGGTAGTTACAGAGCTCATTGCAGACGATTTCCAGATCCAGGTGTTAGAAGGTGCTTTCGATGGGGTGCTCAATCTCAAAAAATATTTTTGTAAGAAAAAGCTCTATGAAGGTAAGGGGCTTTGATATTGGTTATTCAATTGCCTCGGATAGAACAAACAAGTTGATTGCATTCCATATGTTATATTTTGAAAAAGTGTAATAGAAATAACTAATTACAATTTTGACATGTGGTTCATTTCATGGCTTTGTCACATAATTTAGATGAAACTTGTCGTGAGAATCGTGAATTTTATTTATGATTGATTCAGTTTTATTAACACATTACTGAGAAATAATGTATACTTTTTAGATATCAAATACTTTTACATATTTCTTTTTATTTAAGTGGATTTACATTTAATGCATTATTTAGAAAAGGAGACTTGTTAATTTTTAAAGAAAGGATTTCATTAATTATTATTATTTTCAATTCAAAAACAACAATGAAACCACATAAGATGTTTCATTTGTTTGAATTTAAAAAAAAAAAAAACTGTTTTGTAAAGATACATAAATTTTCTTCTTTTTTTTTTTTTTAACTTGGAATGTAACATATATCTAAAAATATTGTTATTGAAACTCTCATGAAGCCGTTAATTGCAGTTTGTAGTCTCTTTTAGTAATAAATTCAGACACTAATAAGGTGTTCTCCACCTAAGGTACAAAGATCCTGCGAGAGTCGTTGAGCTTGAAAGAGAAACATCAATAGTGTCCGTAGACAATAATTTATAGTAGGGGGCGTCATATATATATATAATCATCCAGAAATTGTAGATAATTTGTTAATGATATATTTTAAGATATTGGGGTCTGAGGGCTGATTGGCTAGTTCTCTGGCTCTCGGTACCACAGGTTTCCGGTTAGAATACCGGCTGTGCCATGGATGTGTTTAGTGGTTTGGAATCCACTTCAAACCGTAAGTCTCTATCTAATAGCTCAATGAGTAACAGCGGTGATGATCTTTTCTAATGGTATAAAGATTAATTGTCTTTGTATTGCCAGCTTATTTTTGAAAAGAAAATTTTTAATAGTCATAGATTTATGAAATAGATTTATGTAATTTGTAATTGCATCACAATCTTTCACAAATTTTGCAAAATGAAATATACAAAGATTATTTACAGATCCAAGTTAACTGATGAGCCTTTGAAGTCGCTCCTGATATTTTGATTCCAATTTTTTTTTTTTGTTGAAAGGATTTAAGATGTGTGTATAAATTAGGCCGAAACTGGGCTTCTCCTTGCAATTTTAAATTTTTTTTATACGTTTAGTTAAATTTGTATAAAATGATAACTTCTATAAACCCTTTTTCTTTTAACTCAGCCAGAGGGGGATTCATTCATTCATGGAAATATGAATTTTTGCTCGGAGTTCAGAAACTCGCTTTTGAACATTTCCAGAGCTAAGCCAACACACTGTGGTAATTCTAATATGTTCACTAAACTCGCTGAAGGGCTATGCATAAACGCATGTGATCAGATATGACAAACAGCTGACAGGACTGGCTCTAAATCATCTGACATATCCAAGCATTTTCCCACACAGAGACTACTGAGGAATGGAGCAATGTACGATTAATGATTTTGAATCTCTGTCATTATTTACTGCTCTTACGTAAAATTATTCTCTAATCCACATAGATTTCATTTTTATAAAATTCAATGTTGACAGTTTTTGTATTTCTTGTGAGCTCAAAATCAAAGTACATTTTTTTTTTTCTCTCCAGGTCTTCAAACCGGGTGAGTTTTATAACATGAGCAATCTCACAGAGCTGCATCTGGAAGGAAACCGGATAGCCACGCTGGATTCTGAAATTCCCGCCCTTACACAACTCAGAATTCTTTCGATCAGTAACAACCAGATCTAAACAGTTTCCACCAATCAAATTCCGCCAAGACTCACGCATCTTTACTTAGCAGGTCAGTAAATTTCTTATTTCTAATGCAAAGACTGTAAGGTCATCTCATTATTTAATTTAATTTTCCCCAATTATTATTGATTGCTACCATAAAGCACAATGCCAAATGTAAATCGATCTGTTAGTGTGCAAGATGACTTAGTTTCGATTCTGTCACTATTCACGACTGCTTTCAGAAAAAAAGTAAATTGAAGAACATTGTAATAGTCCTTTTAAGCGTCGTCTTGCATGCATAGTTTTCCTAATGAGAGTTTTCCTCAATTTCAATCATACGATCCGCAAATATTGAGCAATTAAACAGGAAAGATTTCTCAGAATTCAACGGCTTTCTTCACTGTAGAATGGTAGATTTCTCGTCCCATCCATGAATTTCACTTCAAATGACCATGAAATGTGGTGTAATTGTGTAGTAGCTGCTGAATCCATTTCAGTCAAATTCTCTCAATAAGATGAGCTACAATCACAAAATAGAGCAATATCGCTGATCGATTAGAAGATTATTATTTAATCCTACGCTACATTCCAAAATTGTACCTTCGATCTGAAACCCTAGAACACTTATCCTCGTAAACCCGTAAAGAAGAACCTGTCTGGAAAAAGTCGTCCATCGTCTTTCGTCTCCTTAACCTCCAGCAATCCGCACTTCACTTTGAACTTCTGTTCGAATCTTTCTAATGGTGCACTGAAAACAAGAGGACCTGAATAAAACATGGAAAACATTGCTGCCTTTTTAATAGTTTTAATTTAATGGCATTAATGACAGAAAAGGAATTTATTTCTCAGGCAATCCTTTTCACTGCGACTGGCAGAAGCAACCTTTCCTGCATTTCCTGAATTCAACAGAAGTACTTACGACAGATGAAAACCTTTGAACCCCTTCTCACAATGGTCGATTGAAGAGATTCAAAGTGAATCGCCCCGCGCTTTAAAGCCCATCCCTGCCGATGACTTTTTAGCATGCATTGAGGATTGTAAAAAAGTTGGCATAAGTGCATTGTGTCCGGAGGAGATTACTTTGAAGGTGATAAAATAAATTTGGAAGAATAAATAGAGTTTTTGAAAAATAAATTAATTGGGCTTAATTTTTCTGCACAGTAGTATATGCTAAAAACTAACTTTTATTGGATTAAAAGGATTCTAAAGATTTTACCCGTCTTGGAATGTTCGAAATTTGATAACCATAGTAATGTCTGGGTTAGTCCAAAGCCTGTCGATATCAGAAAATCCGAAGGAATTAATAATTCGAGAGTGTCCCATGAAAAAGATTTAAGAAAACTAAGCATTAACCAAAAATAGAAATACAAATATTTGAGAAATTTATTATTTTTATTTATATAACTTTCTGGTAATTTGTACAATGGTACCTCAAATATTTCTTGAAAATTCATATTATTAAAAAAATGTTTTAAAAACCTTTTTCATTAATTAGCCACTAATTTACAATTTATTGGTAAATATAAAATATTTATTTAGTAATTTTAATTTTTAATTATTATGTATAAATAATATTCAAAATGCGTCAATTTTCAATTAAAAAGAGATATTAGATAATATAATTTATAGCCAATTAATTAATATTTCTTTAAATATATTCATTTTTTTATTCGATTTTCAGGTTTTCATGCTTCGTTTCATATCTATTTCAATCTCATATTAGAAATAACTATCACATGCTATCACAGATTTTTATTCATACCATTTCATACATTACTAATGAAAAAAATAATTTTTGTATTGTAATTTATCAACTATTGGAACTAACAAAGAAGATTCAAAAGCATAAACATTTGAATATAGATTTTCAGTGAACAGAACGCTAATAAGAACATTCATCATTGGATACAGAAACTCTGACGATAAATTTTTTGTCCATCGTTGAGAAAATATAAGCAATCCATATGTATATATCAGAAAATAAATTTATGATATTAGAAACTGAAGCAGTAAGATATATTATTTTTAGTCTATGAGACTGTAAAAAAATGGGTGAACCGTCAAGAACACAACAGCATGTGAAGATGCAAATGTCTTTCCTTCAATGAGGAGCATGAGAATGGACACATTCGGAGATGTGGAAAAATACTTTCAAGCGGAGAAGTCTGTCATGGGGATGAGAAGTCTGGCATCGTCTTGGGATTCGGGTTTCGGGATGGACTGCGACCTCGGGAGTTTGTAGAGCAACTTGTTCCAGAAGTGCTTCTCGCCCCAAGTGAGATAGGTGGTGCTGTTCAGATAGAGCTGCATCTCCTCGGGCAGCTCATCGTCCTTGGGCAGATCAGCCAGCTTGATGACGATGATGCGGGGAACGCGATCTTTCAGGGCCTGAGTGTGGGCCGCGTTGAACTCCAGAAGACACCACTCGCTTTCAAGAGCGCCATCAGGCCTCTATTGCAGTATCAGCTACTTAATTCATCAACTATTGGAACTCACAAAGAAGATTCAAAAGCATACGCATTTGAATATAGATTTTCAGTGAAGTTTCTTATGCGTCATATAATAGTTTTAACAATTTGTTACGCTGTTTCCCAATCAAATGAGGTCCCTTTTTCTCTATCACAATCTCATACGCAAGAATCCCGTTTCGCTGTTGGAGTCCCCGGAGGTCCTGATCAGGGTTACGCTGTCTAACAATCCCTGGACCTGCGACTGCGCCGCCCTCGACTTTAAGAAATGGGTCGTCTTGAAATCAATCTAGTGAGTATCAAAACTCTTTACTTTCCTTTTAGGAAGGAATAACTTTGTATTTACTTTGAACGTTAATATAGTTGCAGAAATCAAAGCTATTAAAAATATTGATACTGCATTGTGCCACAGTAACTTGGAATGTTAAATTATAGTATGTCAGTGCCAAGACTCGTTTAAAGGAATTCAGACCCAAAGAGCAATCGTTCCCGAGCAAGGTTTTGTAATTTTAAGTTTCGGAACGAATGCCCCGCTCCCCTGGTAAGGAAACATTGATCCATCAGATATTTATAACTCAGTTATAATATTGTAAAAATTATTTTGAAGTTTAATGTTAAAGGACAAATGTGGGAATAAAATTGTTAATTATGGAAAAAAATAATGAAATAAAAGAAATTTAATCAACATTCTAAAACTTTAAGAAATGGAAATGAATCTTTCAGTTAAGCCTCGTAAAGCTACGTGTCTTCTACGTGTGGATATGAAATTGCTTCTTCTCTGCGAATAAAGTTTTTTTTTCGGTCGTGTTCTAAGGTGCTGGACGTGAATGAGACACGATGCGCACCCTGACATGCCCACCTGTCCAGGGCTGGCTGAACGTGGCATCTGGCTACTTCCGGATTTGGAACTCTGCCCAGAAAATACAGGCCTCTACATTTCCATGGGTTTCGGATTTCTCAGTAAGTACTGCGCATGAGCAATTCTGCCATGAATTTGTTCTTTCATGATCATGGAATTAACGCTCTCGGAAAAATTATTTCAGTTTGCTTCTTTATATAGTGCAATGTTTCAAGAATTCCTTCTTAATAGTAATTCCTTTTTAATAATAATTAACGCTCTCAGAAAAAACATTTCAGCTTGCTTCATTATATGGCGCAATGTTTCAAGAATTCCTTCTTAATAGCAAATTTGCTTATTGAGATTTAAAATTTTTTTTTCTTACACTAAAAGTATATTTCAAGGCACACAACCTGGAGTTCGAATGCCAGGCATGGAATCCTTAATGCTGTAGATGACAGATTTATATCAGATTCATAGCTGTCCAGCAGGCTTTAAGGGATCTTATTTTTGCCTCATGAGTGACAACGAGCATGAAACAACTCGAAGAGTACTAGTTTTTCTTCCGACTTGATGACTGAATGAATTGATTTGGACTGGGTTAGGAAATATCGTAAACAGATCGTAAATTCCTTCCTTCTGCGCAGGTTTGGTGTTGGTGGTGGCCGGCGGAATAATCGCCTGGACGCGGTAGAAGGTGAAAGTGAAGGTGTGGCTCTACTCATACGGAGTGACCTGGATCAAGGAGAAGGACATCGACAGGGACAAGGAGGTCGACGCCTTTATACCTTACATACGTTTCATACCTTAAATAAAACGTTATAGTCAGTTACTTCTCCAACGGGATTCTTGAATTCAATAAAATAAGAATTTATCTTAAATTCAATATTTTTAGTTTCATCTTCTTTAGAGTACTGATGCTTGTCTAGTTTAGTGAATCTCTTGAATCTGGCTCAGTTTCGAAAGTAAACGGAGACAGTTACAAAAGCTACCATTCTTCTGAAAATATTTCCGGAATTCACAGGCAACCGCTTTCGTGGCTTTTTTAATTACTTAATAATCAATGAAAATGAATGATTCTGGAGGTGTGATTGCGGAAAAGATCACAGAACAAAGTGAAAGGTATTTAGTTGTTGATTATCAATTTTTCTCAAAATTGCTTGAATTAACCGAATACCACGAGATAAATACTAATTTAACCGGAGGAAGTCAAGAAAAACAACGCTTTGAGCATCTTTAGCTATTTCAACTGCAGATAAAGTAGTTGAGGCTTTGCTTTCATGAAGTTAAGGTTGTCTGTGCTATTTTGGTTTGCATTTGACCCGCACGTCTTTTGCTGTTTACTTCGCATGTTCTCTAGCTTTTGAGTTGGAGTTTTGATATAACAATTTTGGAAATAACTTCGATTGAAGTCCCGCCAAAATTTCGTTGGATTATATAAAAAGAATGTTAAATATCAGAATTAACTATCAATCTTTCTCGAAACTGCTGGAAACTACTCGAAGAGTACTAGTTTTTCTTCCGACTTGATGAATGAACGAATTGATTTGGACTGGGTTGTGAAACTGATCATAAACTCATTACTTCCGTGCAGGTTTGCTCTTGGCGGTGGCCGAGACAAAAATCGCCTGGACGCGGTACCAGATGAACGTGAAGGTGTGGTTGTACTCACACGGAGTGACCTGGATTAAGGAGAGAAGGACATCGACAGGGACAAGAAGTTCGACGCCTTCATCTCCTTCAGCTACAAAGATCAAGACCTCGTCATTCAGGAGCTAATCGAGGGTGAGTTCTTCGCTCGCCATTCCCAGCTGAGGTACGACAGATATGAGGACAGGTATTTCTGAAGCAAAGTAAATGAATCGAAAGTGATCCCTGTGCAATTTGGTCTAGAATATGTTTGACAATTTGGTTGTAATGTATTTTGGCTGCAATGCAATAATGTAATTTGGAGACATTTTTTGTTGATATCTATGTATGATTCTGCTATGGACATTATCATTTCTCTTCTTAATGTTACAAATTAAAATAATAATTTACTTATTAGTATATGGCAACTTTTATATCGTTCGATACAAATTAGTATGAAAAATTTCTTTATAGAAAGGGTGCTGATGAGGCATGACATAATTGAGACGTCACATCAAATCGGAATCAATGTCTAATCTAGTTTCCTTATCAAAGCTCGTTTTTTTTCTTTTTCAGTGATCGAAGAGAAAGACCCGGATATCAGGTTGTGCCTTCACTACAAACACTTCCTCCCAGGCGAATTCATACAAAGGAACATCATGAGGGCCGTGGAGTGCTCCTTGAGAACAGTCCTCGTGCTCTCTCGGTAAGTCTCTCTCCTTTACAGCGGATGCCACACTTACTAATGTAGTTAGATTCATAGATTCATTGTATCAGTTTTGCTGCTACGAGGCTAATATCTTCTCGGGACAGTAATGTACTGTAATTGTGTGTTGCATGAAAAATACACAAGAAATTATTTTCGAGTTCAGGTTCATAAAAAATTGCAAGACATTTATTGCTATGAACATCACCGACCTTGAGATTCAAAGGCTAATTTTATATTACATGCTCAACCAAGCTAAGATTGGCAGAAAAAGGTTGAAAAATGTGATGTCCAAATTTATGGCGACCTACATGGAATGAGCTATTTTCTGTTATGATTCACAACAGGAATTGCCAATTTAATACTCTGCGGCCGTTCAAAGTGGAATATCATGAACAATATAAAGTATAAAATTCATATTTATCTTGCAAGTAACATACAAAATATGAATTTTATGAATATGACTGCAACTCCATTCGACAAGCGGACAAATTCATTTAAAAACTATATTTATGTTTATCGTACTACATCAACTGTATTAGCATCAGAATAAGAATTCCATGCGTACTGAAGACTTTCAACTGCGACCAACAAAAAATTAATTTTGAACTGTCGATTGGATTATTAACAGTGAGATTATATGATCGTATGCCTGATGATTAGGGGCCTGATGGCCGAATGGCTAGCGCTCTGGCGTTTGGTACCACAGGTGTCGGGTTCAAATCCCGGCTTTGCCCATGGGTGTTGTAGTGGTTTGGAATCCACTTTAAGCCGTAGGTCCCGGTCCTAATAGGATCGTAGAGCGCTGCGGAGGGCATTGTTACCCCGCATCCGTGGCTTACCATCAAGTTACACGCGCCCCCTGGGTAATGCAAAGTGAGTAACATCGGCGGCAGCCCTTATGGCGAAAGATCCTGGTCTATTTGCCAGCTGCATTAGAAGAAGAAAAAAATATGATCGTATTATTTCCCATTATTACTCCTCAAGATATATTTTCTTAAAACAACAAACGGAATGGGGAACAATAAACTCATAATCTAAAAATATATCAGATTAAATATCATTTAAAAGATTGAAAAGAAGTAGCATATTGCAATCTGTATAAAATATAAAGTAAAGAAGCAATGGTGTAAAGAAATTTTCTTTTCGCCCTTTCAACAGTAACCGAATTATGATGAAATGAATCCTATCCCCCGATGCTGATAAACGTTGTTTCTTTTTTTCAGAAATTTTCTTGAAAGCGAGTGGTGCCTTCTGAGTTCAACGCGGCCCACGTTCAGGCCCTGAAAGACGACGTTCCCCGCATCACCGTCATCAAGCTAGCTGATCTGCCCAAGGACGATGATCTGCCCAAGGAGATCCAGCTCTATCTGAACAGCACCACCTACCTCACTTGGGGCGAGAAGCACTTCTGGTGCAAGTTGCTCTACATACTCCCGAGGTCGCAGTCCATCCAGAAACCCGAATCCAGAGACGATGCCAGGTTTCTCATCCCCATGACAGACTTCTCCGCTTGAAAGTATTTTTCCACATCTCCGAATGTGTCCATTCTCATGCTCCTCATTGAAGGAAAGACATTTGCATCTTCACATGCTGTTGTGTTCTTGACGGTTCACCCATTTTTTTACAATCTCATAGACTAAAAAATAATATATCTTACTGCTTCAGTTTCTAATATCATAAATTTATTTTCTGATATATACATATGGAATGCTTATATTTTTTTTCAACGATGGATCAAAAATTTATCGTCAGAGTTTCTGTATCCAATGATGAATGTTCTTATTAAGGTATAAACAAACCTCACTCCAAATTTTCTTGTATTTTTTGGGCCTGCCATTCTGTGAAGGCAGATTTTCTTGAATGCAACAATCTTTTTTGGAGCTGTGTTTTTTCAAAAGAAGGACACTCCTCTACAGCAAAGGCGTAATCTGTAATTTTCTTTATTTATACAAAATATGTTTTAATTATATCATAACTTATTTTGATCTTCAAAAGAACACGAATTGTGTAGTTGCTTGCTGTATTATTAAAATTTTTAAAACATTTGTGATGATGTGTAGATTTTGAATATAATTTTTGTGTGTGGTGTAGTTCAAACACATATTCCCTTAACAGGCCTTCGAGAATAACAATATGCATCAATTTCAGAATGATACATTGAATGATATAATCACTTTTTATGAATTCATTTTCTATACACAGATGGTAGATTGAGCAAAATAATAAGCTAAGGCATCACCAAAAATTCATTTTCCAAAAAAAGTACTTGATTACTAACTACAAGATTGTTTACTAAAAAGATGTCAACACAAAACAAATAAATTTTGATTAAATTACTTATTATTTACGTATAATTTAGTGCTAGTTTCATGCATTCAAACAATTCACATTATATGGAGCAATATTCTTTAAAATGAACATTTCTTGCAATGTATAACAACTCTAAAAGAGATTTAAAATACCTGAATTGATTTTAAAGAATCATGACATAGTTTAAAAGAGTGCAGAGAAAGAAAATGAAGTTGAGAATATCTATTTGGCTAGTTTTTTAAGACTTTAATTAGTCTTATAAATTGTGGTAATACAAATAATTTCATAACTGAAATTCAATGAAATAACTATGAATATTGTACAGTATATGATAAAGCAAATGTGAATGTGAATGTAATAAGTAGAATTGTTGTACAGATAATTATTCTTTTTAATCATAAAAATATGAAAATTAATTAAATATCATTTTAAAGATAAATTTAGAAAATTTTAAATATATAATTTAAAAAAAAAAAGGATATTTAATTTATTAAGATATCAGATTTATCTGTTTATGTTTAAAATTCTTATTGCTCATCGACATTTATTGAATTTATTTTATTATTATTGAGGATAAAGTTATCTCAATTGCACATAATAATAAATTAAGTATTTTTATTAAAAAAAAAATTTTTTAAGGTTGACAAAAAGAGAAAAGAAGAATGCCGCATGATGGAAAAGAATCTATAAATTATTTAATAAACCCTGATCTGTGTTACTAAATGTATTGTTTAAGTTTATTATATATATATATATATATATGTTAAGAATAATAATTAAGCAAATAAAAGCACACTAAGATAAACGAAGTATGATAAAAAAAAAATTCAATTGCTTAGTATGTATTTAAATATATGAAATTTTGGTACTTACGTATTAACGATACCTTGGCGACAGTTGCGCCAATAAAGAGCACACGCGCCAACCGCAGCTACAGATTTGGCGGTTTTAAGTGGCGCCAATCTAAACTTAAAATTTTTGTTCCAAATAATAAAAAATATATAAAAACACTTCATTTAAAATCAAAAACGCTTTCAAAAATTTTTGTTCCAAATAATAAAACACTTTCGCACCAGCAGTATATGAATCTCAAAGCTGTGCAAATTGGAATTCTGCTTCCCTTAAACCAGTTGTCTTTTCTAAGTCCCACACGATAAGCACACTGGACTGAAATTGCTTTTCCAAAACTTAAGTTTACCAAAATAAAGTTTCATGTCATGGGAATTGGGACATTTTCGTTGTTTTGGTAAAATATTTCGCTCCTGAAAAATAAAATTGCATTTGTTCTGTTTCTGGCAAATCCCAAATACGCATTTTCGTAGCACTACAAATGGCGTCAAAACTCAGCAAATCTGTAGCTGTTAGATTGGCGACACTTAAAAAACGCCAAGTCTGTCGCCAAGGTATCGTTAATACGTAAGTACCGAAATTTTTTCAATTTATTCTTTAAGAAATGGAATAGAAAACGGAAATGTGACCAAAAGGGAATAAACAGATAAGTTAAAATTTTTGAAAACCTTTACATATTAAAGATGAAAATGTTAAAATTGATTCCTAAAATATGCAATTTCTTTAAATAAAGAACAATGTTCTAACAAAAAAATAAATATTTATTAAGAAACAATACAGTAAATTTATTTATATTTGATTTACTATAAAGGTTATGATGTAAATTATTAATTTCACCTGAAGCATTCAAGAGAAATAGAAATTGTCATGATTCATTTATATATTATTACTTAATTTTTAATTTGCAGATAGTAGAAAGATTTTTAACTTTTATATCATTACAAAAAAAAAAAAACTCATAAAAACAGAAAAATTATAAGAAATGGAACAGAAAGTTGTAATCCAAAAAATTGCAAACAAATATAAAAATAAATCAAATCTTTAAAAATAACTAATAATTAATATGAAAATGAATAAAAATGTATCTCTTGTTATATGTTGTTTTCTTAAAAAAAAAAAAAAAAAAACAATTCAAAATAACAACAAAATTCATTAAGCACGCATTTAATAGTACATTTAGTTTATCTATGAATATTTTCAATTTATTATAAAACTCAATTCAAAATATAAAAAGTAATATTCAGGTAAATAAATCAATATCTAATAAATCATGTTAAAAGAGAAGGGCACAATATTAATAAATTTTATATATAGTTTATTTTTAATGTTTTAAAATATTGCGCTTTTAAAAAATTTCTTCATAGTAACAAGTGCAATTGACAAATTATTTCTTAAATAATCTAATCATGAAACACAAAATGGGAATTAAAAAAAAAAAATATCAATAGAAGCAGGTTAATAAATGGAAAATATTTCTATAGTGCTTTTAATTAGCATAAAAGTAAAAAAGAGCTCATGAAAATAAAAAATGGTTAAATATTAGAAGTTTAATAAGCTTTTTTAAATAAAAAAATACTTCTTTTTGTTTGTTTTAAACTAATATAAATTTATAATATATATTTTTAAAACCCGACATATGAAAACAAATTAACATATTTAAAATTAGTCATGTTCTTTCTTGTGTAGTTTGTTTATAAAAGAATCAAAACAAATTATGTTCACAATTTTTAGTAAAATTTTAAATTTACATTTATTATTATTATTTTAATTGTTATATGTATAATCTTTAATGGGCAAAATGGTTTATAAGAAATTAGAAGAATTAATTTTTAGTTCACTTTTCTTAATGATGTATTTTAAGGTAGTTTAAATTTTGTACAATTATCATGTAAAAGCTTACTACCAATGAAACCACGAAACATCTGTATATAATAATTTAGTTTCATAAAACAAAAAAGCAATTTTATTTTAATACTATAGTTTAATTTTAAAAAGTTGCCTTTTAAAAAACAAATACTACATTTATAAACTTCAACTACACATCTAGATCAATAATTTAGTCTTATAGATTATATTTTTCAATAATATTTTAATATAATTTTTGCATTAACTATAAGTTTCGAAATGGAAATATAAAAACAGAACTAGTTACAATACTTTTAATAATTAAAACAAACATATGACATTACTAAATACTTATTACATTTATCTGAAGCAAAAATCATGCAACATGTTAACGAACACAAATTACAGGTAATAGTTATTAATTTTAAAAACCTTTTGAACAGCAAAAAAAATATCGAATTGCGAAAAATAACTGAATTATTAATAAAAACAGATTGTTAATTTAAAAATATCAGCACAGTATTTTTTATTAGCATAAACTTGGCAGACAATTTTTACAAAATTAAAAATAAGTAATTATTAGAATTTTAGTAATTAAGTAAACATGTAAATACATCTAACTACATTATTATTTAAAAGTACAGTATTTAAATTATTACTTCTACATCTAAAGGTAAAGTTATACATTTCCAGGAAATAACTGGGATTAACTTTAATCAAGCTTTCATTTCCACAATATCTGTATATTTTAGAAAACAGCGTAATTAAAAAATAAAGCAATGCAGAGATTAAGAAGTTAAAAATAAGTTTATTTTTTATTCCATTGTAACCAAAAAGAGAAATAAAAACAATGTAATAATGGATTCAGTTCAAGATCTTTTTTACTAATACTTCTGTAAAAACTGTTCAAAACATAATAAAAAACTTCTACATGAAAAAAAAAATTTCAATAAAAAGAAAGTATGCTTACAGAAAATTGTGTATCTGATTTTTAGAGAACTTTTAAGATATATTACATTAACAAAATTCGCCTGTTTGCGTAAAAAATAAAAGAATAATTTATCTTTAGCTGTTTGAACTTTAAGTATGAGCTTTATTGTTATTCTCTAGCTTAAGTTTTGTATTATATTTAGTTTATTGATCACTAATCAATCAAAGTTTCAAATTTATTTATTCAAATATTATTATCCGCTACTATAGAAGAAAATTTATAAACATAAAATCTATGAATAAAAGTTTACGCTTCATGTTTTGGCATTTTTATGTGATTGAATCCATTGTAGTTGGGATTAAATCTTCCAAGCAATGTTCATGCGCTGTCTTCTTGCTTCGCTCTCTCTGACGATTTGTCATATATATATAGTTGTTGAAAAAAAAAAAAAAGTTGGCATAATGGCTTATTATTCAAGCTCATACGACTTGATTTTTCGGCTCAAATTATAAAAATCTTTACTCCTACCTGCAATCCCGAGAATTTTTAGTCAGAGTAGGTGGAGTTATCTCTTCTCCCAGACCAATAGAAGGGGGGTGTACCACAAGGAGAGAGGTCTTAGCGCCCGCCTTTTTTAACCTATACATCAACGATATTCCGAGGGGCCTGAATGGTCGAGTGGCTAGTGCTCTGGTACTCGGTACCATAGGCTTCGGGTTCGAGTCCCGGTGGTGTCATGGATATTTGTAGTGGTTCGGAATCCACTTTAAGCCGTAGGTCCCGGTCTCATATGACTGTAAGAGCGTCATGGAGCAAAAGTCAAACTTCTACCTACGGGTGTTCCATCACAACAGAAGCTGCCCCCTTTCCCACCATCCATGAGTAAATCACTCATGGGATGATAGTCCCGCAATGCAGGACATTGAGGATTAGTCACGATATTCCGAGAGATTGTCAAACCTCTTTTTCTGCTCTGCCGATAACACGGCGATAGCAACACAAAACAAAGCACCTCAGCTTGCTGTTAAAGACCTTCAATGTTGCGTTTTTAAATTAGAAAAATGGCTAACCACCTGGAAAATTAAAGTAAACGCATCGAAATCGGCCTGTATGCTATTTTACTCGGAAAATCTCTTTTCTCCGCTAGGGAGTATCACTCTTTTTGGCCAGCCCGTCCCCCTGGGTTACTGAATATAGACTCAAGGGTTATTTCTAGACGCCAAATTATCGTTTAATTCCCACATCAAGAATACAGTTGCTAACGCAACTGGTGCGAGTATTAAACTCAACTGCCTAATTTCTCGCAAGAGAAGGCTAGCGATCAAACGCAAGCTTCTGTTCTATAAGTCTATCATTAGACCTATTCTGGTTTACGGTTGCCCAATTTGGACCTCCACTTCCCTCACAAATATCAAGAGACTGCAGGTTTTTCAGAATAAACACCTGGCGATGATTGCTGATGGGCCATGGTTCGTTTGTTGAAAGTTCATCCATAGAGATATAGACGTCGATCCTATTCCAAATTATATTATCAAAAAATTTCTAAGAATTTCCTTGAAAAATGTCCTCAGATTAGCATTGAGTTAATCCGTCGTCTACCGACTTATCACCCTGGGGTGAAAAGCTCTCAAAAATGACCAAGGGCAGTCTACGACGTCTCCTATGAATGTTTTCCTAAAGTTAAGAGGTATCATGGCTGTTATTCTGAACAAGCGCAAGCAAATTCAGGTAACGGAGTGGATTTAACGTCCATTGAGACCAGTTAATTCACTGTCTATCTGAAGAGTCTTTTGGCTTTAAAAGACTGCGGCTTATTAATAAACAAGTCGAATTGGCGCAGAGTCGAAAAAACGGACTTCCGACCGAAAGGTTGAGGGTTCAAATCTGATACTAGGCTCAATTCACTATTCTTATATTTTTGCTACTACGTTGTGCACCATAATTCTAATATAACGACTAGTGAATAGTTAGGTTTTTATTGCACCCTTTTTTACCCTCCGCCCCCTTTTTTTTGTTAGGAAAATAAAAGGATGGATTAAAAATTAAAAAGGAAAAAGAAAAAATATAAAAAGAAAATAACTAAAAATATCGGTTCTGATTTCGGCCTTTTTTGTGTGTGGGGAAATAACAATTTGCTTTTCAGATCTTTCATCATGGCTCCCACCGTTCAGCATAACCCTTTCAGTTTGTTTTGTTTACGTTATTCTGAGTACATCTATTTACTTTCTGCTATAGTCCATGGCATCGACAACTGGTCCCTAATTATTCTCTATCCTTTAATAAATAGAAATTCAGCTTTACTTCTTACTCTCAAAATTCTAATATATCTCTCTTATCTTCGTCCAGTATTAGCTTATGCAAGCCCAGTTTAAAGTTCTGTTGCACGTACAAATTTTGAAATTATTCAAATCACTTAAATTATTTCACTTAAGAACAAAACTCTCAGAATGTTAACGAATTCACCCTGGTACTTTCGTAATGACGATATTAGACGAGCTCTCTCGATTCCAAGTTTAAGACAATTTGTTCACAAAATTTCTACTAAATTCTATAATGATATACGAAACATCAATAGCCCTGTATTAAATATCCTACAAAATTATGATTATGATATTTCTTCCCTCAAACATAGCAAAGACCTGGCACTGCTTTAAATATTTTAAATTAATTCCTTACAACTGCCTGGATGAAAAAGTTCGCTTTTTTTCCTAATTTGACCTTTTTTTTGCTTTTTGACTTTTATTACATGCAACTGATTTCATCAACATCTACATTTTTGAAATTTTTGAAATTTTATAATTTTATTAAATAAATAATTCTTTTTAATGAATTCTTTTAAATAAATAATTCTTTTTAATAAAAAGAGCATTTAATTATCTATTTTGCTTATTAACTCAAAGGCATGAGACCACCGCTATGTTTTAACATCTTACAATGAAGGAGCTAGTGGCCGCTACGCGGCCAAGGATCTCCATAATAATCTACAATAAGAGTGGTTCCTAATTGTACCGAATGTAAACTTAACTTTAAATTCTTTTATTTTGCATTTTACTTTTATTTATATTTAGTATTTTTAATTTTTTTTTTTTTGGGGGGTACTCCGTAATCGGTACGCCAGTTGCCAGTTGTCAAAAGTTAAACGAGAGCATTTGGCAACACACATATTTGTTTTTGGTCTCGAAAGGTGTGTTAGCGGCGAGTTAAGCTATGTTATTTTGTAGTCCTTGTAAAAACTGATTGAATAATACATTCCTATTTTAATGGTATTAGCTCTTGCAAACTTTATTTGTGATGTATCTCGATCATTAAATATCTTGCCATACTGTAAGCAAATAATTTGCAATTATCTAGTTGTATGGCATGAATTGAATTGTGTTTACCAAATTGGAAAGTTTCACAATTTTAATTATAAATAAATTTTGATTTATATAAATATTTGCGCATTTAAAAGAATTAAATATAACTTTCTCAAGAAAAAGGAATTTTATTTTAATTCGCTTTAAAATGTTCCTTACTTCTCTAGAATATATACTTTATTATAGGAAAACTTGACTAGCAAATAATGGGATTATTGACATCAAATAAATTTAATTGTAATAAAAAACCGTAACTATAAAATATTTCTAAACACTCACGGTCAAGAAAGAAAAGTTAAAACAACAATTACACCAATAAACAAATATAATTACAATTTCAAGAATCATCATTCATATATAAATATATTTTCTTATTCAGCACTTACTTCTTTTATAATAATGAAAGAGTTATCTGTTATTAATTTTATTTAATATAAAATATTTACTGTCTTAATATTAAAAAAAAATTTTGTCTATTTTTTTAAATTAGGAACTTAAGTACCTTATCTATGGGTGCCTGTTTTCATAATTATGTTTCAAAGTACCCCATTTTGATATGAATCATTTTGCAGAATTTATTTTCTTTATATAAAGTTTACTGCTAATGTTGCTAGTTTGATAATAAGTTTTGGTTTTATGGAGGGAATTTAAAGTTAAGAAACATTTCTAAATTTTTGTTCCATTTGGTAAACTTCAAAAATTCCTAGTATGAAAATGGTAAATTGTAATATATAATAAAATTTTTGACTAATTGGTTTTTAAAATTTTATTCAGTTACTGGATTTTTAAAAATTTAGTTTAGTCAATTTTTGAAGATATCAGAATATGACAGAACATAATTTTCTTTTAATGTAATTTTTTTTTGTTTATAATTAAATTATTTTGCAGAAAGGTAACACCTTTTCAATATTATTTCTGGTAAATTTATAAAACTGGAAAAAAAGTTTTGGGATTATATAAAAGATGTTGTTAAATGATAACTACTTATTCAAAAAATGACTGCAGAAGAATATAAAATAAATACAAATAAATTTAAGATTGTGCATTAAAAATTTAAGTTCAGCTTTTATTTATTTTTTTCAGCATAATGTTGCATTCTTATGTAGATAATATTAATTATGTATGCAATTTATTTATATATATTTTATATATAAAAATATGTATGTTAAAAATTTCATGAAATTTAATTATTAAAAACGTTTGTAAGTATTCAAAAACTATTATTTTTCACTTTTCTTCTGATGAATTATCTTTATATTGAATAAAAATACTTTATTATTTAATTTCATGCATTTTGTTATGTTTTTTTGTACCTTAATATTCAATTTAAATTAGTGAATTAATTATTCAAAAGTGCAAAGTGAGTACGTCTGTGCAGCACTTGCCTTAAGGCATCCAAACCAAGCTGTCTGTGTTTGCCAGCTGCATTAGAAAGAAGAAAGAAAATTATTCAAAAGTGAGGTGTCATTATTAAGAGATAATTTTACTAAAAAAAAAAAAAATAAAAATAGAGGATTATGCACCAAAATGCATCAATACAATTATAGATTTCTTCAGAAAGCTTATTTAGAATTTATTAATGTATTTTAAATATTTTATGAAATTGTCAGGGCCAAGTTAGTAAATATTAAAAAAAAAAAAAAAAATTACAACCTATTCATAAGCAAAATTAAAATTGTATATTATATGAATTTCTGAAAGCAATGATTTAAAAGTGTAGTATTAATGCTTTTGTATAAAAGATTGGATTTATTGTTATCTTTATCCAACCTGCCATTGCTTGAAATATGTTTAATTTTTTTTTTCAAATTTAATGATTTTTTATTAATTAACTCATTATTTTCAGGTATTACTGAACAAATATCAAAATAAGTTTCTAAAGTTTAAATCCTTGAAATTAAATGTGTGGGAAAGTTAATATATATATATTTTTTTTTTTTTTTTTATCAGTTGGGCTTTGGTAATATAAATACACATTTTCAAAAGAATAGTGATCAGCTAAAAGAAAAAATTGAGCAAAATTAAAAACAGAAAATTTTGTCGAAGTGCAGCATTATTGTATTGTAATATAAACTGTTCTATTATTTTAATAAATATCACATTTTGTATACTCAATAAATTTTAATTTTTCAATATTTATTTATTTATTTTGTAGAAAATGGGGATTTTTAGCTTTGGTTTTTACATTTTTAAGCGATACAAGTAAAGGAGTTTTGCTCTTCCCTGGTTAGTTTAATTTAACATTTTTTTTTTTTTTTACTAATTTACTTAAAGCTAATTTAATTGAAGACAAAGGATGTTTCTTTAAAATTATTTACTTTCTGCTTATACACAGAAATAAAAATATTCTAATTAAGTAAGATTCATTCAAAGTCATTTAAATTTTAATTGGAAATATTTTAATGTTTTAACATTTTTGTTATTATTTGTTAAAATTATTATATATTAATTCATATCATCATTAGTATCTTTTTCTAACATGTATATCTGTCCGTTATAATATATGCTGTTTGTATTTAATTGTTAATATAAAGTGCTTAGTTACAACATGATTCATAAATATAATGATATGATAAATTCCAAGTATGCTATTATATAAACAGCTTATGATTCTTTCTCTCTGGTGATATTTCATCAGCTGATTTATGATTTTAGAAAATTGTTTGATTTGATGTACTGTAATTATATATAAATTAAATATAAAAAATTCATGTTTATAATCAATGATTATTTATTTATAATTATTGATCTGGTAATCTAAGCAAACGTAATTTTAAAAAAAAATTTTAAGAAGTTTAATTTTAAAAAACATATATAGTAATTTAGAAAATTTTTATTGAATTTTTATACTTTTTTTTTATCTAATATGACATTCTCTAAATTTTAATGTCTTTTTTATTTTAATGTGAAAGATTTTTCCCTTACACTTGAATTAGAAATTAATGTTTATTATTTTAAAATACATTATGTCTTAGAGTTAAAGATAAGCTATCATCCACTTAATGCTGGGGTATTTCAGGTAACTACCAGATTTGGCTTTCTGCTACCTATGTATGCATAAGAATTTATACAAAAATTATAATATTAAATACCAAAAATATAATACAAAATTATAATTATAATAAAAATTATAATTACTTAACGTATTTTATTATAGAAAAATTTTTAATTCATAATCATTCTGTTCTTCACATAAGAAGTTGAATAAATTATTTATGAGAGATATAGCAATTTATATGAAAGAAAAAGCCATAACTATACCATAAATTGACTGTTATAAAACTTTAAAAAAAAAAAATCACACCATCAGTAAATGAAAAAACTACTATATTTTCATAAATTTTTTTTTTTTTTTCATTATCTTGTGCTTGTACTTTTTAAGTAAGATAATTTTATATTGATATTTTATCTTTTAGTTTTTTGTATTGCTTTGCTAACATTTAATTTAATTTATTTTAAATTTCAGATAACATTTTATTTTGAGAACTAAAGAATAAATGCAAATTTTTATTATCTTATAAAACAGTTTCCTTGCAAGAAAATGTTATTTGGCCACCTTAAAATTCGGTAATTTTTATTCTAGAGATTTGTTTAACAAAGTGCTAATGAAATACATTCAGTGGTTAAAATTTTACTTTGATGGCACATTTGAACAATCTGCTAATCCCTCTTTTTGTCTCTTTCTCAAAAGGTATGTATATCATTTAATGTGCTGTTTAGTTATCTGTCATATCTCTTTCTCTGTACATTATAATTGTGTCTGGTGATTAGTACATTTATTTTTAAATAACGGAAGCTGTTTTTGAAATATAAAAGGTAACCCAAATTGAAAAATCCTGTGAATCCCAAAATTTCTGTCTAGGGCTAGCTCAGTTCAATAACTAGTAGGTTGGGTTAAAGATAGCTACTCTCCGAGATACTGCCTTTGTAGATGTTTTTTAAATTATATTTGACTCACCAATGTGTTAGTCCTTTTATAAAATGGTCAAGAAGTCTGGATTTCCTTCGCATTATTCGAGGTGTTTGGGGGCAGACTTTTTTTCATGTGCCATAATTAATGCCAGGCCACATGTGGCCTGTGCTATTGAGGAGCATCTAGAAAGTAAAATGTCACTAGAATGGATTGGCTAGTGGATTGGATGTCACTTGAATGGATGGATTGTATCCCCTTGATTTAAATCCCATACAATATGCATGGGATGCTTTGGGAAGATGCTTTTTGGCAGGATTATATATGCCGGGTGACAATTAATGACATAAACAATGCTGATTAGGCATTCTTTGATCAACAACTGTTGGATAACTGCTGCTGAGTATGGAAAGACGGTGGCAAGCAACTATTGCTGTTAAGGAGGTCATATCCCTTACTAAGTGATTTCTGTGTTTGCTAACCTCTTGCGAAGGCAATAATTTGTACCAACACTATTCTTTTGGAAAAATACTTTTTTTTTTTTGTTCCATTCTATTATTATTATTATTATTATTATTTTTTTTTTTTTTTTTTTTTTTTACAGTACTTACATCATCTGCTAAATATAAAATATCTTTCTATATATTCTGAGTTTTATATTTCTAAGGTAATAGAGAGTTTTGCATAACTAGAAGCCACCTGCTTTCACTTCTCTGCTGTCAGACGCTTGATGCTACTGTGCATGCGTTCATCAGGACTCTGCAATTTATCGGGAAGCTTAAAATGAGTTTTGCATAGCGTCCGCTTTCGCTTCCGGTAATTTCAAAGCAGATCTCGAATGCGAGCAGCTGGGTGATGATATAGAAGTGCAAGTATCCAATTCTCGATAGGAAGAATTTTTAAGATCTTATAAATGTAGATTTTAATAATTTGTTAGAGAAAATTTATCCTTTTTAATTATATGTTTGTAATAAGAAAATTTACAAAATCTGTCTCATATTTGCTTATACTCCCCTTGCTATTTGACTTTGTATGACAATCCGACAGCTCTATATTTTTCAATAAATCTTCAAATATTCATAGAATATTAAGTATTATATTATTTTTTTAAATCTTTCTACTTGTACAATTGTAATAAATGTATAATTCAATTTGTTACACAATTCAGTTCTTAAAATTATATAGATTGTTTGAATATCATTTACTATTTTTTTTTTTTAAATTTCTTTTTTAAGAATTTTAAATATTCATTTCAGAACAAATATATTATTTATTCTTTAAGAATAAGAATGTAATGTTAAAAAATAAAAAGAAATAAAATAAGTTAAATTTAAAATGAAGAAATAAGCATAAAAAAAAAAATTTATTTTCAAAAATGCAAACAATAATCAAAAAAAAAAAATAATATTTCTGTTTGTAGCTGCTTTGTTATGACTAACATTAATGTTGTTTTTTATCTCAATTTAAACACCTGCTTTTCTCTTATCTAAAGCATCTATTCATTTCTAATCCAAATAGTGTGGAAATAAAATTTTGTTAAATTTAATCCCAGTTAAGTTATTCCCTGAAGATATATAGCTTTACCTTTAGATGTAAATGATAATTCAAATGTACTTTTAAATGATGTTAATATATATATCTTAATCATGTTTGTTTTAATTATTAATGGTATTGTAACTAGTTCTGCTTTTATATTTTCATTTCAAAACTTATGTTTAATGCAAAAATTATATTAAAATATTATTGCAAACGTAATCTATAAGATTAAATTTTTTATCTAGATGAGTAGTTGAAATTTATAAATGTTAAATTGTTTTTAAATTGCAAATTATTAAATTAAAATATAGTATTAAAATAAAATTGCTTTTCTGTTTTTATGAAACTAGATTATTATATAAAGATGTTTAGTGGTTTCATTGGTAGTGCTTTTACAGCATAATTATACAAAATCTAAACTACTTTAAAATACATCATTAAGAAAAGTGAAATAAAAAATTCATTCTTCTAAATTTTATAAAGCACTTGCCCATTGAAGATTATACATATAACAATTTTAAAAATAATAATAAATGTAAATGTAAAATTTTACTTAAAAATTGGTGAACATAATTTGTTTTGATGATTAGAAACAAATGTGCTATGAATGAACATAACTAATTTTAATGTTAATTTATTTTCATATGTTTAGTTTCAAGAATATATATTATAAATTTATATTAATTTAAAAAAAGTAATTTTTTATTTAAAAGTATATTAAAAAGTTATTTGCTATAATTAATTTGCTTTAATTATTAAAATTCTAATATTTATCTATTTTTTATTTTGATAACTTTTATTTTTTATGCTATTTAAAATATTACTATAGCAATATTTTCCAATTATTAACCTGCTTTTGTTGGTATTTTAATTTTTTATTCCTATTTTGTATTTCATGTGATTATTTAAGAAATAATTTGTAAATTTTACTTGTTAATTTGAAGAAATTAGCGCTTTTAATAGCATTATTTTAAAATATTAAAAATAAACTACGTGATAAAAGATATCAATTTTGTGCCTTTCTTTTTTAACATGATTATATTAGTATAGATTTATTTATCTGAATAGTACTTTTTATATTTTGAATTGAATTATGTAATAAATTGAAAATATACATAGATAAACTAAATGTACTATTATATAAGTGCTTAATAAATTTGCTTGTTTACTTTGAAAATTATTCTTATTTAAGAAAAACAACATATAACAAGAAATACATTTTTATTCATTTTCATCTTAAATATTAATTACTTATTTAAAGATTTGATTTATTTTTTATGTTTTGTTTGCCATTTTTTTGATTACAACTTTCTGTTCTATTTCTTATAACTTTTCTTTTATAAGAAAGAATTTCTTTTTATAGAAAAGAATATAATAAGAATTTATTTTTTGTAATGATATAGAAGTTAATAATTTTTAACTTTTTAAAAATCTTTCTGCTATCTGCAAATTAAAAGTTAAGTAGTAATATATAAAGGAATCATTACAATTTCTATTTTCATAGCATGCTTCATGTGAAATTAATTTATTTTATACACCTTTATAATAAAGTGTAAGTATAAATAAATTACTGCATTGTTTAATAAATTTATTTGTTTTGTTAGAATATTGTTTTTTATTTAAAGAAATAGCATATTGTTGGAACCAATTTTAACATTTTCATCATTAATATGTAAAGGCTTTCAAAATTTTACTAATCTTTACTCCCTTTTAGTCATATTTCAGTTTTTCTATTCCATTTCTTAAAGAATAAATCTTCTTTACAGTACTTTTCTACTCCTATCTATATTAAGTTTCTATTTCAGTTGATATTTTTTATATAATGTATAAATATATACTTTTTTCATTAAAATAATTTAATTGAAATTCATTTAATTAAATTGAAAAAGTAATATGTCTTGAAATATATATAATGGAAGAATTTTTTTTTTCCTTTCATACTTCATTTACCCATATGTACTTTTTATTTGCTTAATTATTATTCTAAACAATAATTTGCCATAAAACTCAAATTTATTAAACTTCATATTACATAATCATTTAATAAAAAAATAAAATTAAGAATTCATTTAAAATAATATAGATTCTTTCGTTCATGTGGCATTCTTCTTTTTTTCTTTTTGGTCATCTTTAAAAAATACTGGATATAAATACTTAATTTATTATTATCTGTAATTTTAGTAACTCTATATTTAATAATAAAAATAAATTCATTAAATGTAGGGGAGCCAATAATTATTGTAAACATACAGATAAATCTGATATCTTAATAAATTAGATATCCTTTTTAAAAAATAGAAAATTAAAATATAGAATTTTTAACTTGTCTTTTAAAAAGTTACTTAATTTTTTATATATGCATGATTAGTATTTCAATGAGGATAATTATCTGTACAATAAATTTTATTTATAATATTCACAATATTTGTTTTATCATATGTTTTTAACTTTCATCTTTATTTCACTGAAATTGAGTTAAAAAAAAATATGTATATATTTCATCAATTTATAAAACTAATTGAAATCTTAAATTTAAAAAAAATAAACAAATGTATTCTCAAGCTTCATTTTCTTTTTCTCTGCACTCTTTAAAGTACGCCATTAATCTTTAAAAATTAATTTGGGTATTTTAAATCTCTTTTCATAGTTGTTATACATTACAAGGAATGTTAATTTAAAAATATTGTTCCATATAATCTGAATTGTTTAAATACATGAAAATTGTACAAAAGTATATGTAAATAATAAGTAATTTATTCAAAATTTTAAAAAGTTGCACATAAATAAATCTATAAAATACATACATTATTTTAATGAATAATATAATTGTTCACTAAAGACATGTCAATACAAAACAAATAGCAATCTTGTTGTTAGTAAACAAATAATTTTCTTTTTTGCCAAATGATTTTTTGGTGATACGTTAGCTTATTATTTAGTTTATCACATTAGTGTATTATTTGACTCAATCTACCATTTACTATATGCCAGGAAAATGATTATTGAAACAGTGATTTATCATTTATTGTACGATTCTGAAATGGATACATATTTTTATTCCTCGAAGGCCTCTTAAGGGAATAAAATTTAGATCAAAACAATCTAAATGTGAAAATATATTATTTTCGAGTTTTATTATCTTTATTATAAAAATGCCGGAGTGGGTAAATTCTCACACTCGTAAATTGAACAAAACTTATTTACTTATTTTAAATAGCTAAAAATTTAATATACATGAATAGCCCAAATGATCTTGAATTTGGAATATTATTTTGTAATATATTCTTATTGGGATGTATTCTTTCCAGCAAATTAATCTTAGTGTTTATAAATCAATATACACAAAAAAATTATAAATTATTCATTTATAATTTATATTTATTTTATATATATATATATTTGTTAGATGCTTAAACATCATTATGGGCCAAACTTCTTATGTTATATGAATGAAAATTTATTAAGCTTTAACAGATTGTCATGGGAATTTTAGAATTACTTAGCATTAAATATAGTTATGTTAAGAAATTACACTACATTATAGAATATTTTTAATATGGAAAATTTACTTTCGTGATTCGTAGATTACATATGTGTTTCATTGCTCATCATCGTTGATGATTCAGCTGATAAATAAAAAATGTTTTTTTTAGATAAATATTAATTCTTTTTCACATTTTTGCTCTGTACAAGATCCTAGCCTAATATAAAAAACATTTAAATTTATTTAAATGAAGTCTATAGCGTTTAATTTCTGCTTCCTATCTTTCACAGTTAACCAATTCCTCATCGTTTCATCCATTTGCCGCCATGTTTTTTACATACGCTATCAAAAACGCTTTTAAATCGCATGCGCAGTAGTACAATGTTTCCGATATGCATGCGCAATAATGCAATGTTTCCTATGAGAAGGCGGGCTAGGAAGTAAAAAATATGGGACGATAAAAAACGTTATGCAAAAACTCTCTATTGTCTCTTTCTTCTGAGGCTCGTCAAAACGCAGCGTAACATTTTTTTAACATAACATTTTTGTAACATTAGAGAGTTTTTTTGCATACCGTATTTTGGACGTCCGTTTGCTTTTCTCCTAGCGCGCATGCTCATAGGAAATTGCGCATGTGTATTTGTAATAATGTTTCCTATGAGCAAGCGCGCTAGGGAGAAAAAGCTAACGGACTTCCAAAATGCGGTATGCAAAAACTCTATTAATTATAAAAAGTACCATAAAACTTTCAATATTTTTATTTTTAAATCTGCAATTATCTTTATTGCTGATTTAATTTAACTAATCATAAACGATTTAACAACAAACACTTAAACTTGATATTCACTTGCAATGGCACCTTGAATTAAAGTATTTCAGAAAATCTTGTATTCCACATAGCAGTCGTTTAGCAATTTCAACTACAGCAGCAAACATAGCAACACTACCAAAGTAAATCATGCAATTCAATTATTGATAATTGCATTCCGGTTTCTTAAATAAACTTCTTAGTCAAGTACAATTATCTACAAAAAATATATTCTTTGTTAATAGTTACGAAATTTCTTTGCTGTTGTGTAAGGATATGATGTGTTTTTCTCATGCTGTTACATGTATAAATAATTAGGATTTGGAGTCTATTAATAATTTTAAATCACACTCTATAAACAATAAGAATTTAATTCAAAATAAATACTGCTACAAAGTTTTTTTAAAAATATATTTAGTTTAAATTTCTTATAAAATAAAAAAAGAATGCAAAGTTAAAGGATGGAGTACAGAAATATCTGCTTGAATGCTTGACGAAAGTGCCTGAATGGTCGAATGGCTAGCGCTCGGTACCACAGGTTTCGGGTTAGAGTCCCGGCGGTGCCATGGATGTTTGTAGTGGTTCGAATCCACTTTAAACCGTAGGTCTCGGTCTCATAGGATCGTACAGCGTTGCGGGGGCATTGTTACTCCGCGTCCATGGCTTATCTTCAAGTTACACGCGCCCCCTGGGTAATGCAAAGTGAGTAACGTCTGTGTAGCGCTTGCCTTAAGGCATCCAAGACCAAGCTAAGTGTTTGCCAGCTGCATTAGAAAGAAGAAAAAAAAAATGTTGACGAAAATCGATGCATTAAAAAAAAAAAAAAACGTTGCCCTTCTTGAAAATTGAGGAAGGGATAAACCTTTTATTTATTCTTTTATAAACATCGATTTTTATTGTCTCTGATTTTATTATCTCTATTATTGCAAGTTTTTTGTTTATTGGTATTATTTTTAACATCCTGTCCATGTCGTATTAATTAATATTTCAGATCGGTAAGAATGTTGATCAATTTCAAGCTTTGTTTTATTGGAAGAAAATAGACTTTGCTTGTGGAATGAACGTCAAACAAGCGACAATTAAAAAGAGAAAGAAGAAAAAAAACATCCTCGTCAAAAAGTATGGATGCTTACGAATCTCAAATAGAGAGAGATCTTGCTTCTATTACAAAAAAAATCCAGCAGGAAAAGATTGGTATCAACATTCCAACGCTCTGATGAAGTAAGTGCCAAGACTTTCTATCTCTCAGTTTTAAGAACAGTAAAAAAGTCGTAGCAGATGACGAAATTAATTCCTTAAAGCATCTTGATGGGTTGCTGTTTAAAATAAATGGCATAAAAGAAGAGGAAACAATACAGAAGTGTTTTGAGAATAAAAGTAATCAATTCGGCGGTTTTAATGTAGTAGCTTTAGCTTGTAAATATAAAGCGACAAAGGTTTTAGATTATCTTTTCAGAAAATTCCAAAAGTATATATAATTTATCTGTTAAAATCAGTAAAACTGCTTCCCTATGGAGCGAAGTAGACGAGTTTCACCATAACGCTTTTTACTATGCTATACGTTCTAATATGACTCATCTTCTAAACATCCTAATAGAAAAAAAGGGCTGAATAAAAATCAAAAGGAAGAATTAGATGAAATTTTATCAAAGGCGTACAGAGAGTTGAAATTGAGGAATGTATTCGTAACGAGAGAAATGGATTTTTTTGTTCAAAGTAAAATATTAGATATTCGTTTTTTTCACGAAAGTGCTGACGAAACTACTGGAAATTCGTGGATTCACATAGAAAAAAGAATCGATTTGGTGGTGGAGAATATTAACATCATTAAATCCAGTTACTGGGATATGGATGTAGATGAAATATTTATGCTGAGAGCTGAATTTATAGCGAAAAATATACATGTGTTGAAATTTCTGTTGAAATCAACCTACGACAGACTGCCATGGGAAGAAATAGAATTTTGTTTAGCTGTTTTCATCCGATGTTGTAAGAAAAGAGGCGTAGATAATCTATTTTACTGTTGTGTGTTAAGTAAGGAAGCATTATTACAGCATTTGGAAAACTTTTCAAAACTTTTGGATTCTGAACGAAATAATTTTAAAAACAGTGACGTTATTAAATTAGCAAAACTTTAAAATTGAAGAGAACTGACGTGGTTAACAAAATCATTAAAAATCATCCTCGTTTTCAAGACTTGTATACTGATTGCGAATCCATCAGGGATCATCACAGTTTAGAGACAGTAAAAAAAAGTATGCAGATTTGGCAATTTCTGCAAACGCAGCAGAAAAAAGAAGGACAACTGCTTGTCGTAAGAGCTCTTCAAGTCATGGGCGAGCATTTTAAAGGCACTCTGAAACTCCCAAGTTGTCAGACACCATGTGTCAGTTTTTTGCTTTCATCTCTGCCTTTTAATACGAGGGAAATTATTACAAGCTTGCGAGATTCTTTGTCTCACTCCGAGACATTATTGATTCGATATGAAATTGAAAACAAAGCATACCGCTTCTTTGAAAACATGCAAAGTGATATTTCGAAACTATCTGTCGCAATTACTGATGTTTTATATAAACTCAAAACCAAGGCGATTAATAACTTAATAATTAAAATAAAATGTTTTAAACATAGCAGAGATATGAAAGAATTTTTCAGACCGATTATGCCGGCAGTTGGATTATTGCGGAAAGAAGCACAAAAATAAGATGCAGCACTTTATTTAAAGGAGTTGTTGAACAATTCAATGAAATAATGTCAGATATTCAACTTTTTAGTGAATGACGAAATAGAAAAGAGATTATTTGAGGAGATTATTTGCATGATCCATAACGAAAAAACAAAATTAAAAATCAATAAAGAGGCTTTAGAAGATAATATATGTAAACTTGGTATGATTTTTAAGCAATGCGAAAATACCGATATTAGTGAATTACGTCAACTAGCCGATATATATATAGAACCCATTGATTTAGAAAATCATTCGTAAATTTGATCTTACACAAATTACACCTGTTAATTCACACCATTATTACGCGAATAAAGGATAAAAATGACTATGAAGAAAAAAATTTGCTATTAATAAGATTCTCTACTTATTGAGTTTCCATGTTAGTGATGTTAAATGGATAAAAGAATTCCAAGGCATTTTGTTTCAAAACAAAATTCACGATACACACTGTAAAAATTGAAAAGGAATTCAGCAGCTGAATTTTTGTCGCCAAAACTGAAATTTCTAAAAATTACTGTTTGATATCCATTTGGCCCCACATGAACTTGGCTCCGATACGTCACTTGAAGATAGCATTGAGTTTTTTGGCTGTCATAGAAATGTTATTACTGGATATACTGTCTGTTTTCGATACTCGGTTCACTCGCAATCCATTTTATTTAGATAGAGGTTATTCATTGCAAATTGGTAATAATTTGCGCAATCATTTAGCTCATGAAAATGCTTTGGTTAATATTCTTTCAGATGTTTCTATACAGGTTTTATCAAATGCTAAAAAATTATTTCCGAAAATTGGGATAACAATAATAGGAAAATCGACAAAATAATTAAATGTGACTCTTCTAAATTAGAACAAACTCATTTTGACGAATTATCAATTGTAATCATTCAACAAACACTATTTATCGCTTTAGAAGATGGTAACACGCAACAAGGAGAAGATTGCATAAGAGAAGGAGCTGACATTTTCGGAAGAAATCTTCACAACGCTTCTTGTTTACACTTTTCTGCAAAAGCATCAAATACAAACGCCATTGAATTTGTTCTCGGAAAGGGACTAAGCGTAAATTCGAAAGATAACGATGGTCAAACTGCTTTGCACGTGGCTGCTAGATTCAACAGACTGAAAATAGTAAAGTACTTAGTCGAAGTGAAACACATGCCTCTTAATGACAGAGACGTGAATGGTAAGACACCACTGTATATTGCAGTTGAAAATGATTGCAGGGAGGTTGTAGAATATATGTTGCAGCACGGAGCAAACACGCTTATTAAAGATGCAATAGGGTTTATCCCTCTACATACAGCAATCAGGCTTAACTTTGTTCATTTAGTGAAAATTCTTATGGAAAAAGAAACAAATGTTGATGCAAATTTATCCTGTTTTGGTTACACATCTCTTCACTTAGCTGCAGAAGTAGGAGATCTCACATTAGTAAATATTTTAATAGAAAAAAAAAGCTGACGTAAATTTCAAATTTGAATTGGGAGACACGCCTCTTGTTCTGGCTGTTCGGAAAGGCCATTTGGAAGTAGTTAGAACTCTGATTTCGAAAAAGGCCGAGATTAATGATAAGAATTTAGTTGGATATACGCCTCTTCATCATGCTTCAGGGGAAGGCCATGAAGAAGTCGTCAAGCTGTTGTTAGACCACAAAGCGAACGTAAGTGCATTTAACGATGATAATTTTTGTCCTTTGCATTTTTCTGCTCAAGAGGGACATCTGAAAGTTACAAAACTTTTGTTAGATGAAAATGCTGATGTTAATGTTCAATCAATTTCTGGATCAACTCCATTACATTTTGCAGCTGAAAATGGTCATGACGACGTAGTTAGCCTGCTGTTAGAGCATAAGGCACTAGTTGACAATGAAGACCATAACAAAAGAACCGCACTCCACTTCAGTGCTGAAAGGGGACATAAAAACATCGCTAAGATATTAATAGAAAAAGGAGCTGAGGTTGATAAAAAGGATGATGCTGGTTCAACTCCACTTCATCTTGCAGCTAGACGAGGTCACGGCGATGTTGTACAAATTTTAGTTACTGAAGGTGCTGATATCCATGCCGAGGATTCAACGAAATCAACGGCAATGCACTTTGCTGCTTCGATGGGCTTTGAAGATGTCGTAAAATTATTGCTATCAGAAGGAGCCGATATTTTCAAAGCTGATCAATTTAATATGACACCAATCGATATAATTATTTCAAATGGTCTTAGTGATATACTCATTAATGAAAAATTAAATATTAATTTTACAGACTCAACTGGTTTCACTGAATTACATTTAGGTGCATTATTTGGCGATCTTCCTTTTGTAGAATATTGCATTCAAAAACATGATAATGATATTAATGTTAAAAATAATGAAGGAGAAACGCCGCTGCATCTGGCTTCCCGAGGCAATTTTCAACACGTTGCTTCCTTTCTTATTGACAAAGGTGCAGAAATAGATGTCAAGGATAATAATGGTCATACAGCTTTATATTTCGCATGTATTAATTATTACAAAGACGTAGTGCATATTTTAATTAACAAACAAACAAAAGCTGAATTGGATTACAAAGAAAGGATTCAGTTGCTAATTATTGCAGTTACAAAAGGATACAACGATATAGTAAATATATTATTTCAAAATACCGAATTTGACGTGGCTGAACTAGAGCACGAGTATCATTTGCTTCATGAGGCAGTGAGAGCTGGCCATAGAATGATCGTGGAAAATTTGTTTAAAAGGGGGTTTCACGTTGATGCTCCACGGGATTCTTGTACACCCCTGCATACTTCAGTACAATTCAATCATATTTCAATAGCCCAGTTTTTTTGTTATCAAAGGGTGCCAATCAAATAGTTAAAGATGAAGAAGGTCGAACGCCACTTCATTTGGCAGTAGTATCAAAAATATCGAAATGGTTGAAACTTTGTTAAATGCAGAGGCTGATGCCTTTATTACAGAAAACAATAAAAATCTGCAACAGACCGCCGATCAGTTAATCATAGATTGGACGTAGTTAAAATATTAATACAAAAAAAAAGAAAGTGATGCTAGTTTTAAAATTAATGGCAAAACTTTATTGCATCTTTCAGCTGTCGTTGGATCATTGCAAATGACTAAATATTTCGTTGACAACGGCGCTGACATTCATGCAACGATAGCACGGGTTACAAACCCGTTCATGTAGCAGCTGTAGGAGGTTCTAAAGAAATTGTAGAGTTTTATTTAGACCGTGGTGTTCACGTCAGTGATTTGGGATGTGATCATTTGACGCTCCTGCATATAGCTGTTCAAAGAGGTAAGTCGAATGTCTGCGAATTACTCATAGAAAGAAGTGCTGACGTCAATGCTGTTTCTATCGATGGTTCGACGCCTATTCATTTGGCTGCTGGAAACGGCTTCAAGGACATCGTGGGTATGTTGCTGCATAATGGTGCGTATTACAATGCACTCGATGGATCCAAGCTCACACCATTGCAACGGTCCAAAGAGAACTCTATATAAGCACGTTGCTGAGAATCGTGGAGGAATTATTTAGTGCTGTGGAAAAGAACGATTATTTCATGTTAGAAAATGAAATTAAAAAAGGAGAGAAGCACAGCTCGTATTGTTTCGCTAATGCAAAATGTGTGAAAAACGAAACTCTCCTGCATTTTGCCTCCAAGAAAGGTTGTGAAGAAATTGTTGATATTTTATTAAAACACGTGATTAATCCAAATGCTCGTGATCCTAATAAATATATTCCTTTACATTGTGCTGCAAAATCATCACACTTTAATGTAGTCAAATCACTGTTAATGAATGGATCTGTATACAATGCACTCTCTCACAACCAGGAAACTCCCTTGGATATTGCGGTTGGAAAAGAAGTTATCAATCTGTTGCGTTTCGTAAGTGAATCTTTTAAAAAAGTACAACTTAATAATCATTCTGTACTGAGTGATTTGAGAAAGGACATTAATTTAGCAAAAGCAGCGCTGAGAGCAAAAAATCGAGCATGCAAAAATTTAGTAGAAGTGTCTGTCTTATGTGGTTTTCCAAAACAGACCGATTGAAAACATTATTTCAGGATGAAGAATTGCTCAATATCGCTGAAACACTGTATGCTGGACAGAAATTCGATGAATCCTTTAACGTTTACGAAAAAGGTTTTACATGAAAGAATCGATATTTTTGGCTCGGATAATCCGAGCGTCTTAGATATTCAGACACGTATGGCTCAAGTACTTCATGCGCAACAGAAATATGACAAAGCTTTATGCATGTTTCAACAAATTTGTCAAAAAAGGCAAATTTCTTTTAGTGATAACCATGAAGTTTTATTGATTAAATCACATATAGCTTCAATATTATCTATACAAGGAGATAATAAGGGAGCTTTGCAAATTTTAAGACAAGTTTTATTGAAACAAGAACAAAGCCTTGAACCTAATAATGAACATATTTTATTCACTCAAGAAACAATAGCTTTTGTATTGGAGAAAGAGAAAAATACAGTGCGTCTTTAAACATTTATTTTGATATTTTGGAAAGAAAATAAATAAATATAGACCATATCATTCCCTAACATTAAAGATTCAGATCAGTATAGCAGAATTATTAATTAAGCGAGGGAACTTTTCAGATGCGATAAAATATTTGCAAAATGTTTATGAAATGAGAAAAAAAGAATTGGGACCTGAGAATCCTGATACTCTACAGATAAAAGCCCACATTGCAAGTACTGATATGACCAGCATAACTCCTTCGAATTCTACGACGCAATAGAAAGGGTCTTACGTAAACAAAAACGCAGCTAAATCCGAACCATGACTATATTTTACTTAATGAATTTAGATTAGCTGACATTCTGTACAAGGAGAAAAGATATGTATCAGCTCTGAAATTCTTTCTCACTCTTGAAAAGAAAACTGCATTTTTGGGATCGAAACATTTCTTGGTTAAAAACTGTCACGAACATATCGATTGTATTTCTGCCCACTTTAAAGCTTTAGGTGAAGAAAAATTAGTTGAAAAATTAAAAAACGATGTTAGGCAAACAAGTGAAAATAAAGAAAATAGTTTTGCACGACGTTCCAACATGGAAATGGGTGAATCAAATCCTCTGCAAGAAGTAGTTGCAAAAGGTGAAACGGAAAAACTGAAGATCCTGCTTGAAAGGGGCGTGGATGTTCTTCAAGTTTTCGAGGGTGGAAATACGATCCTTCATGTTGCTGCTGCCCAAGGACAGAGTGCCACCGCCGATAACTTAATACGTCACTGCCAAGACCGCCATCGTCGTATTCTGCAGAACGTGGTAAATGCAACAAACGACGAGGGTTCCACACCTCTGCATGTGGCAGTTGATGTTAAAATCGTCAAATGTTTGTTAAAGCATGGTGCTCTGTACGATGTCAAAATAACGCGAATCGAACACCTCTTGATCTGTGTAAAGTTGAGGAAATTCGCAGTTTACTTCAGATAGTCGAGGACCTGTTCAGCTGTGTACAAAATGGAAAGTGCGATGATGTCGTTGGAAAGATAGAAGCTCTGGATTCTGACGTTGCTGCGGCCGCTACTCGTGCCTGTAATTCAAGTGGCAAGACGCTGCTGCTGGTTGCACTTCAGACGAATCAGAAAGATTTTGCTAATGAACTGGGAAAGTGGCTGAAAAGACAGAAACGGTAAGTGTTATGATTTACCTGTAAGTGAATGTCGTTAAAAGAGGCTTTCTTGATTTGATATGAAGATATATTTAGATGTAGGGCTAAATTTTGTTCCAATTATTCCATCCTGCACGTTTCGTGGCCCAACTACTGTGCATGCTTTAAATCAGCTGGAAGCGTCCGTTGCATTGGAACATTGCTTTCAAAACACGAACGCGATGTCTATTATGGCAGCGTATGCAACACATCTCGCATAGAGGGCTGGTAATTTAAGGCTGGATTAATTTTTCTCGTAAGGCTACTGATGGTAATTTATCCGGTTTTTCCTGTACACCATGCAAAAAAAGGAGGTTACACAAAAATCCTACTTCTAATGTTCTACTTGAAGATAATGCCCAATCATTGTTTAGGTCTATGGAATTTTTTTGATATACAGCAATGGAACGCTAGATCTAATGCCGTTTTCCAAGAAAAAAAAAAGGCCTTTGACTCAAATGAAATCATTTTAATTCTTGTTGAGTTCGATTTATTCTGTAATATTTTCATAAATATATATTTTTTTTTTATTTCCAATGGCAAGGCAATACAAAAAATTGGAAAAAATACAGAATAGCAAAGAAAATGTACACAAATGAGTTCAACAGAATAGACCGAAGTCATTGCCTTAAGAGTGCTCCAGCTTGCCCGTATCTCGCCGTCTGGGATTCGCCATGGAGTGCCAAGCAACGATGGAGATGAGTTCAGTTGATTAGTTCTACCAAATCACAAAAAGGGCAGTTTGGTGGGTCGATCAGTACGTGTCGCAATGTGATGTAGATGTATATTAGATTAGTACTTTTTGATTGAACGCTACCAGCGTTCCATTGCAATAAACGCAATCCAACTGGACGATCATGCCGAAAACTGTAGACCACTTAGCCGTATACAAGGTATTAGCCGCCCGCGATAGGTATCAGCCGCCCTTTTTCATAAATATAATTTATTCAAAATGTTTAAAAGGCATGCATTTTTTACACACATATTTTAGTAAATAAATACGTAGCTCAAAAATCAGAAAAAGTCTAAACGAAAAAAGAAACCGTAAATGCATCTTGAAAATGATAAGATTCATAAAAATTGTGTTTTCAATACTTTTTGCGTTGTGTGTGTATACAAGAAACACACACTAATACCACTTCTTCAATATCTGCTTATTTTCTATTGGAGTAATATTGATTTCTGGGTCCATAAGCAGAAAATTAATCAATGATTTTTTTTTTTATCTGAGTGCAAATAGAAACTTGTCTTAAACCAAGAATTACATAGGAATTATTTTTTATCGTGTGAATAAGATAATTTTCTGTTTTCTACAAGTAAAGTGAAAATGACAAAAGGTAAGGTTTATAAAAATAAGAGGTACAGTCATCTGCTTATCTCCCTCCACAGGAGAATCTTCATTAGTCGGAAATTCATTTAAAATTAGCATTCGTCTTTCGCGTGAGTTCAGTTTTATCATTTGTAGAAATTTGCATTAAGAGCGTATCATTTGTATTATGCCGATGCAAAGTCATATATGCAGCACTTAATCTTGAAAGACTTATGGCCATCTTGATATGTTGGCGAAAATATTTGAATTTCTAACCACCAAAATGGACGCTTATAAATTCAACTGAAAATATGTTCAAAACTGCATAAAATGCACAGGAATACAATAAAATAGGCGATTAATAAAGGATTTTACTCATTTTAAAAAGAAATTTACAGAAGTTGTCATCGCTGTTACAGCGTAGATTCAAATAGCATGAACTTAGGAAAACTCACACGGGTGTTTAAACCGCGGCTTTCAAAGTTTAAACAATTAGAAAATTACAAACATTGATTGAGTAATGTTTGACTTGTACGAAGTGTGAGGCATTCCTATAAATAGGGTTAAATGAATTTTATTTTTATAACTTATTTACTACATGGTTTTAGTCCGGGTTTTATAATTTCTTGTGATATGTATTGTCTTCTTGAGACTATCTAAGTTAGCCCTGTAGCGGTGTGATGGATAGGGCATCTCATTTCCTATCCGAGACGTTTGGAGTAGAATCATGCATGCAATGGCGAATTGAATGAATTGAGGAGCCACGTCAGTCACGGACACGATTCATCCGTCGACTGAAATGTTTCCCGTTAAGCTTGAGGAGTTGTGAGAAGCATGCATCCCAGGGATGTAGCTTTCAAATAAAGATTGCATGATGTTGTAGGGTCCTTCATAATGCTCCCTGAGTAACTTTGAATCTAATTTATGAACAAATGATAATAAAGGAAGGACTATAAGTTAGAAGAATGCAAATTCTTAGACGCGTTTACATGGAGTGTCCGTTTCAAACTACAGTGACATAATGTGGGAGCAGTATTGCAGGAGCCGCTGCAGCTTGGGTAAAATAGAAGTTGACACATATCTGACGTCAAAGGGCTTGACTCTGAGAACATATTATAGAATTGAAAGGCTTTTAGAAAGTTTGTCGTCTTCAAAAGTTTTATGGAATTTTTATTATTTTTATTTGTACTGAAAATTTCCTTTCATTCAAATTTTTTGCCAAAAAGTGATTTTTGAATCTTAAAAATAATTTTCCAAATTTAACTTATATTTTGCTTTTTAAATCGATTATTTTTCCAATGTCGAGCATTTGGTTTGTCAACATTTATCAGACATACTAAAACATTCTATCGGATTCATCTTGCATCAGTAGGAACTGTTTTAAGACAACTACCACCTTCAAGAAATGTCATCCCCGATGTCTTTCACAAGACAGATTATTGAAAATAGAATTCGCAATTATTTCTTAAGCAGCTAAATTAACTTCAGTCGATCTGCTAACCGAGTAGGTTACAGTTAGAATGAAATAAAAAAATTCAGTTATTTTAAATAAGCAAATGTTACTGAAAATCATAACCAATTACCTCGCCATTATTGATACTTCTTGTGCTATACTGTTATACATTGGTTTTGTAGTTCCTCCAAACTCAATTTTTTTTTTCGAAAGCCATTTGTATTTTATTGCTGAGTCTTCTTAAATGGAATCCCATTTTTATGTTCTTGTTTTTCAGAATCAATGATTAGGATGGAATATGAAGACAGATTGTTGTGCAATCAGTAGAACTGGAGATATTTTTGCAGCTTTATAAATGAAGAAGAATTCGTCTGTGAACCAACCGAAGTTTGACAATTTGATAGTACAGAGAAATTATACTGTTTCCAATTTGTCATCTTTCTATTTTTGTCTTTTGAAATGATATACAGAGAAGAAAATACTCAATAGTTGTTTTACTCTTTGATTATTAACTATATAGGAAGATGTTTTTTTTTTATTTTGGTGACTAGAGCTGTATTTCTTAGAAATTTTAATATTTTCTTAAACTATTCTTAGTAAAATCAAACAATCACGTGCCTTTTTAAGTCTATTTAAGAAAGGGAATTTAAAATTTAAAGAAATTCAATTTCTATGTTTCATAAATCTAAGTAAAGTCCCTGTATTGAATTTTATAACGATGCAATATAACTGTTGTTGCCAGATGTATTTTACTAAAAGTTCAATCGCATATTTTTTATATTATTAACACATATTGTGCCAAATATTTATCATGTATACATGCTTCAATTGTTACGTTTTTTTAAAGGATCTTTATTGGATTGTAATCCTCACTCAATGTTTTTGATGCTTTTGAATTTTTTAATTATTAAATTGTAAAAAAATGTATGCTTTTAAAATTCATTTCTTTTTCAAATTTTACACTTTTACTACAAATAGTTCTGCAGACAAATCTTTTTTAGATAACTTTAAATTAGATTTTTATTTGGTAAAACTCTAGAATCCTGTACCCTTTGTGCCAAATACATCACCAGATAGCCAAGTAAGCATAGTAATGAATGGACCAGGTAGTTTTTGTGTTAAAATGATATTACGCTAAAATCCTTCACTGGGATACCAAATCGCCAAGTAAACAAACAAAATGGCTGCCGAAGTTCGGTATCATCGTGTAACGCTGGAAACATCGTTTCGTCAAAATTCATCGCCAAACAGTGCTGTTACGCCGACGTCTGTAGCCAAATAATTATTACGTCAGTTTATACGTAAAAAGTGCTATTAAGCTATTTATCATCAAATATTATCACTATCCTGCCAAAATTGTAATCCTTGAAATGATTTATCGCCAAACTTTTTCCGCTCAGCGAAATTTTTTTTTTTTTTTTTTTTTTTTTTTTTTTTAGGCCAAAAGTTAATGCTTTATCGACAAATTTTTTATCATTAAAAAATTTTATCTTGAATACTTTTGGGCCAAATGTTATCGCTTTTACGCCGAAATTTAGCACTATTATGCCAAAAAATTATCTCTAAATTTCCTTTACGCCAATTTATATCGCTTTAGCGCCAATATTTTACCACAATTATGGCAATCGCCATAATAGTGGTAACGCCAGAATGTATGTATGTAATATATTTTGCAACTTTTTGTATTACAAATATATAATTTAAAAATATAAATTTTCTCTAGAAAAACGATTAAAATCTTCATTTGTTAGATCTTACAAATCTTTCCTAACGAGAAGTAGATATTTGTACTTCTATATCATCACCCAGGCTCCTCGCATTCGAGATCTAGTATTGCAGCTGTTTCGAAATTGTCGGAACTGAAAGCGGACGCCATGCAAAAATTCATTTTAATTTTCCTGATAAATCATCGAATTCCGATGAGAGCGAGTTCCGCAGCATGCAACTGATAGCGGAGTAAGTGAAAGCGGGTGGCTTCCATTATGCAAAAACTCTCTATTGTTGCAAGTATTAAAGAGTTAAAAAAATGTGTTCTCAGGATTATAAATAAGCAAAATAAGTTTGGAACAGTTTCTCCGAAACGGAAGAATAAATGTGCTCTTAAATATTAATTCAATCTCATGTATGAAATATATGAAAATCTCATTATGCTCAATTAAATTTCATACATGAAAATTTTTGTACTTATCCCAATTAATTTGCATAGTACTGTAGGACCACTTTTAGATTTTGCTCCCTCCCCCCCTTTTTTTTTTTATTTTTATTTTTTTTTTATTAAACCAATTTTTTTTTTTTTTTTTTTTTCACGTGTGAACACGATGTTGTCCTGGTTAGGTGTTCGTGGCGCAATCCAAAAAGTGCAGCAAGCAAATAAAACTCCATTCCAAATTTACAGATTTTGGCTGGAAAATGGTAGTTTGGGCCCTTAACTCTTGAAGTGATTCATGAATAACGTTAATCCTCAGGTAATTTCTGGAGAATTTTGCTTTTGCTTCAAATGTTTTGTAGTATGGTTTTGAAGCACTTTTCAAGTTTTGTCTTGGGATTTTAAACATTTGTATATCCAATGGCTATAAGCACTCGTAGTATTGATCAATTCCTTCTTCTTGAAGTTTCATGTTTATCACTTTTGGCATTTTCCCATGCCTATTGAGCTGTATAATGCTTCTTATTGTATTTAGAATACTTCATTCTTCATTTATGCCTAGAATTTTCAAACATTGATATATTATTTTGGGAAGAAATGATGTATGTGACAATGCTTCTTGTAGAATTGGGAATACTTCCTTCTTCATTTACGAATAAAATTTTCAAACTTTAATATATTCTTTTGGGTATTGAATGTGATAATGTTTCTTGTAAAATTTGGAATACTTCATTCTTCATTTATGCCTAGAATTTTCAAATTTTGATATATTCTTTTTGGCTACTGAATGTGATAACGCTTCTTATAGAATTTGAATACTTCATTCTTCATTTCCGATGACATTTATCTTACTTTTGTATATTCTTTTTAGAGATTCTTGAACAATTCATTCTTCACAAAGTTCTTGATCTATTCAACATTGCTATATTCATGTGGCCATTGAATTCGGCAATTCTTGTAGGATTCCAATAAATTGCTTCATATATCTCGTGCATTATTAAATATTGGCATATTTCCGAGTTTATTCATTCGTTTTCGAATGTTCACACATGATAAGTTAAGTGTTTTGTGTGTGTGTGTGAGTAAAAGATTTCTTGCGTTAGGTTTTCGGATTATCTTCTTACCATTTCACGACAGCCTTTGAGTTCAGTTCTTGCATAGACTGAAGTCTGTAGGAGTACAATTTCAATCCACCCTACTTGAAGAGGAATGTGAAGAATTTCGCATCATTCGATGTATATGTGCTATCAGTACAATTCATTCTTCTGCAAAAAAAGAAACACAATGAAGTATTTGATGTAGTATATGTACCAAGGAATAGTATAGAGAATTTTTCATTGCTACTAAAAGGATAAATTAAAAACACGAAATTTTATTTAATATATCTTTTCGCGTTATTCTAATTGACATAAATAAAGCCAATTTTATCAGTTTTTTTTTTATTCAATCTATTTAACCCCCTCCCTGAAAAAAAAAAATCACAGTAACGTCATTGTTATTGTTCGCTATCGTTATCATCTTTTCGTTTATGTTGATAACATTTCGTTCCTTTTAACAAGTTATTTTTATCTGTAAAACATACTTCATACCAAAAACATTAAAAACAGAATGTTAAAAAAAAAAAATTTTTTTTTTTTAAAGAGTAAATGCAAAATATTGAAAATAAATGCTTGAAAAATTATAAAGATTTAAAATGGAGTAACAATCAGTCAATAAGGAATGAATAGATGCAAATTGTGAACGTCGTTAAATCCGTTTGATCGCTGATTTGCTGTAAACAATTCACTGAATAATAATAATTAAAAACTTGGTTGCATTTTGCAGGTATGAACTGGGTCAAATCAGAGAAAAAAATTATACACTTCAGGATCAACTGCATTTCTCTGTTGGTGTTACATTACGTGTTCAGCAAGTTATCTATGTTAACTAAATACATTTTTTAAAAATTAAAAAAAAATCAATTTTTTGCCCTTTTTCTCGATTATTCAATTAACGTTACGTATGCTTTTTTTTTCCTCGTAAATCTTTGTAGGGTTAAATCTCCAATTTGAATAATAATGCTAATAATAAGAAGGAGAAATAAAAGCTAATGTATTACAAATAGAGTATCTGCATGTTTAAAATGTACAGTTTACTTTTGCTTTGCCGTGAGCTATTCTACAATACTAGGGTATCTGTTCGTTGGAGACTGTTATTGAGATGGGATAGGTATTTTTTTCGAAAGTTAGTTCAGAATACAAGAATGTTTTAGGTCAGGGGTCGGCAACTTTTTGAGTCGGAAGAGCCAAAAATGGCAATTTACAAAATTTCAAAGTTTATAATGCCTTTTTTATTTAGGAATGTATTTATTTCATTCAAACACAAAGCAAAACGTTTCAACACCTTACCTTTGGAAAGCCATCGCACTTTAGTGTGAAGAAGGAGGTTGGAATACTGAGTCGCCATTTCGTTTAAGAATTCTTTAAACTGACGATGGTAGAGTGCTTTTGACAAGATGCTGTTAACAATCTTGATTACCAAATTCATGACCTCAACTTTTTCGGCCGGAAATGTTTGGCACAAAGCGCTTCTTGGTGTATTATGCAGTGAAACGGAAGAATTTCGTGGTTTATTTTGCTCTGAAGAATCGCTGTTGCCCCTTTATTTTTCCTGTCATACTTCTGGCTCCATCAGTTGCTGTTGAAACGATTTCATTTAAATCAATCTTATTGTCTTCAAGGCATTTTTGCACGTCATTTGCTATATCTTCCCCTCTAATGTGTCCCGAGAGCGGTAGCAATCCTAGAAGTTCTTCTTTTTTTGGACCTTGGGAAGACATATACCTGACAAAAAGGGCAACTTGTGCCGTGTCCTTTATGTCACAAGACTCATCTATAGCCAGGCAGAAGAAAGTTGAATATCTTCCACCTGCAAATATGTTACATTTGAAGATGTTTTAGCTATTCTATCTTGTACTATTTTTAGCGGATAGTGGCAAATCTTTGATTTTTTTCAAGATTAATGCTTTGTTTTTGAAATCACGAAACAGTTCTTCAGATTCCTCGTTAATCGATTCAGAACGATTTTAAAATGTTTTTTTTTTTTTTTATATAAAATAAATAATATTTGCGTATGGAAGTAAAGAGCTGCAGTTTCACATCCAAAGAGCCGCAGGTTGCCGACCCCTGTTTTAGGTGAATGCAAATACTACACCTATAAACTTGTAAAAAAAAAATACTTTGTTGTGTGAAAAACTGTTTTTAAATATATATATTTATTTAACTTATAAATATAAAATATTTAAAGTTTATATAGTTAAATATATGAGATTTTAAATATAAAAATCCTTGAATTTATGTCACAAATTTTCTAAATCCATTGGTAAAGATCGCGGTACATAAAACCACATTAAAAACCGCGAGTTCGTAAAAGAAATCCATCTTAGCAGTCCGAAATATTTTGGCCGACTCCTCACTCCAACTTTTTAGTCCTCCCGACTCCAGCAACAAGCATAGGAACATTATCAAGGAAACGTGTAGTTGAGTTACTGGGATCTGAATGGCCAAGTGTCTAGCGCTCGGGGCCATAGGTTTCGGATTCGAGTCGTGCGGTGCATTGCATGTTTGTAGTGGTTTGGAATCCACTTTAAGCCGTAGTTCCTGGTCTCATATGACTGTAAAGCGTCACGGATTCCAGTCAGACTTCTCGTACCCACATCATTCACAAAACTGTATAGGGCAACTCAGCTCTAGCCACAGGGATGTCGTGTGGTGTAGGAGTAGATGCGTTACTCAAACTTCCGTTTCTCTTTTTTAAATGACCATCTCGATTCACGCGCTATCCTCTATAAAGTATACTCTTTGTTAATAATTACCAGCTTCATTTGCTGTTGTCAAAGCACGTGCTCCATAATATTAATGATTCTGATTTTGAATCTGTTAAGAATCCTAAATTTCTCTCTATAATCAATAAAAATTCAATACAAAATAACTGGCGCTAAAAATTAATATTTTTTTTCTCGATATTTGTTATAAGATTGAAAAAAGGAAGCAGCAGGCAGATTGGAAAAAATAATCACGCGTAGATACAAGAACAGAAAAATGTCTGCTTAAAAATAAATACTTTAACTCTCTTGACAACAGACCAATATATAAAACTGTTATCAATTTTTTTATCTTAAGCTTGTGCCTTTGTAATCATTTCTATTACTATATCTACCACTGAAAATTTTATCTCTACTGATGTCACTATTCACTGATCATCGTAACAATTCCTATTTCAAATTAGTAAGTGTGCTGATGTATTTAAAGATGATTTATGAAATTTTATTCAAATAAAAATTTTCTTTACTTTTTGCTATAATATGAAGATATAAGCTATAATATGAAATATTAAAAAAATATTGATCCACA
>BPLR01019223.1:0-116689 GCA_021605095.1 Caerostris extrusa | reverse complement strand
GAACTCAATTCATTTTTAACAAAAATAAAGTGATTTCTTCCATATAAACAATAATAATTTTGTTAACAATAAATTACGTTTCTTCCATATTAACAAGGATAATTATGTTATCAATAAATTCATTTCTTCCATATTATTAAAATCAATTCATTGTTAACAAAGGTATTCATTAATTCAGTGTTAATATGAAAGAAATCGATTCATCGTTAACAAAATTATTCATTAATTCATTCTTAATATGAAAGAAATCCATTCATTAACAATATTATCTTTGTTAATATGGATGAAATCAATTTATTGTTAACAAAATTACTCATTATTTCATTGTTAATATGAATGAAATCAATTCATTGTTAACAAAATTATCATTGTTAATGTGGAAGAAATCAATTTATTGTTAACAAACTTATTCGTTAATTCTTTGTTAATATAGAAGAAATAAGTACATTGTTAACAAAATTATTCATTAATTCAATGTTAATATGGAAGAAATCAATTCATTGTTAACAAAAGTATTCATTAATTCAGTGTTAATATGGAAGAAATCAATTCATTGTTAACAAAATTATTCATTAATTCAGGAGATTTCCAGGAGATTTCCGTGAGGACTTTTAAAGGGGACTACCCGAGGGTTGGAGTATCGTATTGAAGAAAACCCGAAAAATTCCACCAGTTAGTCAGACTCACTTGGCAAGTCCTGAACATGACAGGCGCCATCGAGTCTCCTCTTTTGAAACATTGTCTACAGCAAAGCGGATTGAATCGCAGCCCTGATGCTCCCCAGCGGTGCACATTGCCATTGAACTACGAGTCGGCAACAAATGTATATTCATAAATATACGTTGATTAAAATAGGCTTGCGGAATTTAATGAATAATCTCGTAACAACCACATCTACTTTGTTGAGAACATTTTAAAATGGGACATGCTTTAAACAAAAATATCGTAGAAAAAATGTATGATAAAATCGTTTCGTAAAAGATAATTGAGCAGATACGAATTCTGAACCCAGACTAGCATGTTATTGACAAAGGATCTGAACTTCTAGTCTGTAAAGAAAATAAAAAAAAAAAAAGGAATAAAATATTTTTCTAATTTTCAATGTATACTTTTAAGTTAAGTGTGACTCGTGCCTCAGTGGCAACGTGCGAAGCTGATGAGCATTAGTGCTGAAGTTCAAGCCGCTGGTGGCTTTGTTGTAGAAACTGTTTCAAAAATGGAGAGATTCGATGACGTTTGCGATGTTCAGCATCTTGCCTCGTGAGTCGGACTACCTGGTGGGAGTTTTTCCGGGTTTTCTCCCATACAATAGCTAAATTCGGGTTAGTTTCCCCTAAAACTCTTCCCGGAAGGCACTGCCCTCCCCTACTTCAATGACACGGAGCCAAGTCTGCCCTATGGATGTTGCCTACCTATAGGTGTTCAGTCAAACAGAAGCTGCCCTCTTTTACTTTCCATGAGACCGTATGGGTTCATGGACTTGGTCTAAAAATGTTGCTATCGACTCAACCAAATGGGATAAGAAAAAATGTTAGTTGTATAAATAGTTGATAAATATCTGAAAATCCTTCAAAAACAAAATTACCAACTTCATGTTTTTCACATTATAATGGTATAAAATGAGTAAATTTCAGTAATATGGTATGATAGGACATTGGCAGATAGCATGCATTCGCGTCCATCTATCCCTGATTACTCAAAATATTAATCATATTCCATACAGAACAAAGTAAAAGCAGATAGAATCATTGAAAATTCATTATACAAGAATTCAGCTGCACCTACCATTCGCATTCATATTTACCATCTCACCTTTATACAATTACCACGCCTTGGTTATGTCTGTTATTTATAATCCTTGCGAACAAGCAAAAGAACCCAAAAGCGCCACGAAATTACTGTTAAAGTTTCCTTGCAAGGTCGTTAGATTTCATCTGAGTGCTCGCCGCTCAGTTATTTGATGTCTATTTAGAGCTCGTTTATGCAAATATGGCTACATTAGCACACCTATATGTTGTTGCCAATATGCCGCTTGAATTTGATTTAGATCAGAAAGAGCATATCAGAATACTAAACATATTATTGTTCATAATTCGTATGCTGTAATTCAATCTCATAGGTAGGAATGTACAGATTGCTGTACATAGTTTTCATGTCGTCTTTTTTTAATTATATTTCTGTTTATCACGATTGTAGCTGTAACTTGGCGGCGAACTACACATAAAAAATTACCTGACATCGATATATTGTCTTTATTTAGACTTAGTCAGCAGGTCTGATGGTTGAGTGACTAGCGTGCCCTGACGCTCAGTACCATCGATCTGGCTGCTCCGAGTCCAGGCGGTGCTATTGATCTTTGTAGTGGTTTGGAATACACTTTAAACCATAGGTTCCGGCCTATTATGACTGATTTAATCTAAAGTTCGAGTCTAATATGACCAAATTCAACTTCTCATCTTTTGGAATGGGTCAGAAGAACTTGGTCCACCATGTGGCTGTAGCACCTTTGAAGAAGGCACACTAACTAATAATAACAAATAAATATTTTTTCTTTCTAATGCAGCTGGCAAACACATAGACAGCTTGGTCTTGGATGCCTTAAGGCATGCGCTGCACAGACGTACTCACTTTGCATTATCCAGGGGGCGCATGTAACTTGAAGATAAATCACGGACGCGGAGTAACAATGCCCCGCAACGCTCTACGATCCTATTAGGACCGGGACCTACGGTTTAAAATTGGATTCCGAACCACTACAAACATCCATGGTACCGCCGAGATTCGAACCCGAAACCTGTGGTACCGAGCGTTAGAACACTAGCCACTCGGTCATTCAGGCCCCTAACAAATAAATATAATATAACAAAAAAAACAAATATAATGCCTGGTAAATTAATTTAATATTAAATTAAATTAATTATTAATTTAATTTAATATGTGTCTAATTAATTTAATATCAAGTGCAAAAATTCATTATTTCAATAGATTTATCAATTAACTCTTTTTATATTTATGCCTAAAAATTTTTCCTCTTCATTGGCGAACAGCCTCATGATAGACAAAGCCCATCTGCCTACTGAGAGATTTTTTGAGACAGGAGATGTTTTATTTTTCGGGTTACAGTTGTGAGCCCTATTGATAGTACTCTACAATCATATTAGATCAGGAACCATGGTTAAAATTTAATTTTTAATCCCTATAAACGTCCATAGCACCACCGGGACTCGTACCGAAACTTGTGGCGCTAATCACTCGGCAATCAGCCCCAAAAATATCTTCTTGCATTAAATAAATGTTTTAAAAAAAATTTCGAATATTTAAATTTTATGATTTAATTAAGTTGAAATTGAATCACGACTGGATGTGAACCTTCAGATGCTAACCCAAGATGCATCAAGATTAAGGTTTATCGCTCTACGGCCATCTTGTGCATACGAAGGCTAAACAGACAGGGACCTACAGTTTAAAGTGTAATTCCGAACCACTCACAAACATCCATGCTACCGTTTGTAATGGTTGAAGCATCGACAATTCTTACTGAGTTAGATTTTGATTGTATGATGAGTCTAATTCAGATAAACACAACATCATCTTCTGCAAAAGAAGTATAGATTGATACTCATCAATATGTAAAACGATAAGAATCTTCTAAACAGGTTTAACAACAATTTAATTAACTCCTGTCTTGATGTTGCTGTAAACAACTTAAATCGTAGCTAGACAGTACTTGAAAAGAAGAAATCGTCTTTAAGTGGGTATAAATTTGTGAACAAATTAATGTGAGAAAACTGATGTATTAAAAGGTTGAAACCACTTTACTCATAGAATTTAGAAGTCGAATAAATTATTAAAGCAATTGATAAATATCTTGAACATCACGTATGAAGTTACATTTTTATCGTTTTTGAAAGCATAAACAATAAATATAAATAAATGAAATGTCATATGATAAATAACTTTCATATTTCTTTTTTGGTGCTCCTACCATAAATCACAGAGAAACAACTTCATTTGTGATTTTGATAATATAACTCAGGTTGTCAGATCATTAATCAATGTTAATTCTAAAATTTATGAAGAAATAACAAAGTGTAATACATGACATATATCGTTATAATTTATGTCATATGCACCTTTATTATTTCTCAATTGGTGGCTCAGTGGCAACATGCTGGCTGGTGAGCATTAAGGCTCAGGTTCCATCCGCTGGCAGCTTTGTTACAGACACTGTTTTAAAACACATGGAGACTCAATGGCTTTTATAATGTTCACCATCTTGCCTCTTGTGTCGGACTACCTGATGGGAGTTTTCCCGGTTCTCACCCATGCGATAAGCAAATCCAGGGTAGTTAGCCAAAAAAATTCCTATCGGAAGGTATTGTCCTCTTTCTTCAGCGACACAGAGCACGGATACCAACAGAATCTGCCCCTTTCCTTCCATCCATGAGTAGACTACTCATGGGATGCCATTACTTTATTGCAGGTCACTGAGGTTTAGACACAACAACACCTTTGTTATCAAAATTTTTCTTGGAAAAAGTAAGGGCAAAAATTGCCACATAATGGTCTACTGGAAACTTTTTTGGCATTTGTGCAATCTTAAGTCACCAAGCAAAATGGCTGTGCTAACTGATTGTTAGATGTAACCATTTTTTCAATTCAGAAAAAGAGCAAAAATCTAAAAAAAAAGAAATTGCTACCTAGTAGGGATTTTTTTCACCTGTTCAGAACAAAGCATATCAATAGATTAAAAAAAAAAGCTGACTATTTTTAAATTTGTCTTCTATAAAGATATCTGAGAAATATTTTTATACAAATATCCAGAAAATTTTAAAAGATGTTATAAAGGTTTGTTGATAGATCATTTTAGATGAAACCCAATGTAACTGTAAATATTTTAAAAATAAATCAAATATAAATTATAATTTAAGGATCTCTATCTAATTTCCTTATGTTTTAAAAATAAATTGTACTTTGTATAAAATTTTATTTTAATTTTTAATTTTTTATTGATTGTATATCACGTGCTATTACAAAGTGTACTATAGTTTTTATTTGCTAATATTAAATTATTTCAAAAATGCATTTGCTTGTAAATTATTGAAACATAACTCGATGTTTATTTTTTTAAATTTGAAAGTTTAAGAAAGAGAAAGGAAAGCATGATTATTTTTATTATTTCTGTTCAGTAAAAAAAAAATGTACATATTTGATAAACTAAAAAAATATGATTTAATACATGATGAGAACTTAAAAATTGGGTTTTTTTAATAAAGAAAAAGAGTAAAAAAAACTTTTTCAATAAAAAAAAATCTTTGTTTTAATTATCTTACTAAAAAAAGTTGTATTGATGCATTAATAAAAAATATTAGTAGTTACCAATATCAGTAAAATATATATTTAAAATTTAAAAAAAACTTAATTCTTTTTGAAGACATATCTTTTAAATATGAATTATTGATTAATATATTGGAATTATGAATGTGTTTTTATATTATAATAATATGTAATCCTTATTTGAATGCATAGTGATTATTGATCAAGTACAAACACACACAAAAAACTTTTCAAATAGTTTAGTTTTTCTTAGAGTTTGAAAAAATAGGTTTAATGGACAGAAATCATTTATTTCAAAAGAAAAAAATCTTTGTTTTAACTATTCACTGCTTATTAAAAAATACTTGTTTTAACTATTCACTACTTTTTAAAAAATCTTTGGTGTTGTTATTGTCGTGTCCCTCATGGAAGGAGGGAAGAGGGGTGCAGCTTCTGTTCTGATGGAGCACCCGTAGGTAGAAGTCTGACTTCTGCTCCGTGACGCTTTTACAGTCATAGGAGACCAGGACCTACGGCTTAAAGTGGATTCCAAACCACTACAAACATCCATGGCACCGCCGGGACTAGAACCCGAAACCTGTGGCACCGAGCGCCAGAGCGCTAGACACTCGCCATGGCCCGAAAATCTTTATTTTAACTATTTTATTAAAAAAGTTATATTGATACATTTGCCAATTTCAATAAAAAAAATATTTTTAAAATTTGAAAAGAACTTAATTATTTTTGCTGACAATCATTTAAATATGAATTATAGATTAATATATTGCAATTATAAATCTTTTTATTGTAATAATATGTAATTATTATTTAAATGCATAATGATCGCTTCTTACAGAAACAAAAAAAAAAAAAAAAAAACTTTTCAAACTGTTTAGATGCTTCTTAAAGAGCTTGAAAAAAATAGGTTTAGTGGACAGGAAGCATTTATTTCTAAGAAAAAAAAAAAAAAAAAAAAAAAAAAAAACACATGTGATTGTTGAAAAGAATTCATTTCCTTTTATAACGCATATAATTTGTAAAAATTTTCATATTTATCTATGAAAGCGTTACAAAAAAAAAAAAGGTAAAAAAATCAGAATGTAGATCCGCCTTTGGCCTGAAGCCTCGGAGAAAACCACTTTCAACCCTTTCTCCGTCTCTGTCAAACACTTCTGCTTTAAAAGGACACCTGTTTTTCTTTCATAAAGCAATAAATAACTATCAAAAAGTGACCCTGCAGGCTAATAAGAAACTTTCTTCAACCCCCTTCCCCCTCCCCGACTTATTACGTCACGACAATTGGCAACAATGGCGAAAAATAAAAAAAAAGTTCCATCTGCTTCACTAGCGCCACCTTGTTACCAGGTAAAGAGAAAGGAAACCATTCATTTTCGAACGCGGTTTCGTTCGCGAAGCATCTGCGCATTTAGAAAAATCGTCTGCGTTCTTTTTTTTTGTACCCCACGTTATGCGGCACAACACCAGGAGTAAAAAGCGACATTTTACGGATTGACATATCGACGTACTTTCGACATGGGAGACACTTGAAATCTTGTGTTCTATTCGAGTGCTGCATTTTTGTGATTTATTTTTTTGTTGTTGTTTACTACAGTGATTTTTTTGTGCGCGAACTTAATCATGCAACTTGCTAGGTATTGGTGTGTTGGCCTATTTCTGCTATTCAGACTGGTTTCGGTGAGTAGTGTGTTGTTTCTTTATTTTTATTTTTAACTTTTATTCATTGTGGACTGGCATCACGCATCTGGTGGCTTAGTGGCTTGACATATAGTATACATGGTGTAATGTTTAACAGGCTACTTTCTTATGTATTCTACTACATCGAATGTTTATGATAATAACAAAGATTCAAGAAAATTACGATGTTGAATCTTGGTTCTATTTATATTCTTAGATGCTAATTTAAATTCCTAATATTTCTATATGAAAACGTATTGAATTGTTTTAATAAAAAATTTTAATGTAATTCGAGAAATATAAACCAAAAATAGTTGGAACTTTTCATGTTTGCATTTTGATTCTGTGTTTATACTTTAGATTATTCTTGGTTAATTCCTCTTGGTCTGTCTTCCAACGTGTTCAGATTCATGAGATGTAAACCTTTAAAAAATCCTTAAAATTATATAAATTAATTCGTTCTTAAAATAACGTAAGTGCCTTTATATTTATTAGTGTTGTGTTGCTTAATCCCTTTTGGCCTGACTTCCAACATGCTCAGATCTATGAAACAAATTCCTAAAAAAGAAAGGAATTCGTTTGAACATTCCTTTATGTTTATTATGGTCCTGTATTGCTTAATCCCTTTTGGTCTGACTTCGAACGTGCTCAGATCTATGAAACAAATTCCTAAAAAGAACCGAATTCGTTCAAAATTTATTTTTATTATGGTCCTGTGTGTAAATTATTGTTAATCCCTCTTGTTGTGGTTTCTAACTAGTTTCAAGATGATTGTAGAATAGCTGTAAATAAATGTTAAAGAACTATAGATGTATATCTATTAGATATAATTTTTATTAAGGTCCTATATTTATGCGTTAGATTATTATTTGGAATCCTTCCTGGTTTAAATGCCAGTTAATACTAGTTCATTGGATTGCAAACCTTCAACAAAAAGCAATTTGAAAATACTTTTAAATGTATTTTCCGTTTGATAAAATTATTTTATAAAATATTTTGATAAAAACTGGAATTTGAAAAATTAAAACACCTTTTATATCGATGTACAATGTTTGAATGTATCAAATTTATTTGAACAAGCTTTGAGCGAAGAACTATTTGATTAATTGATGCCGTAGTTTTATTTAAACTACATGTTTTTAATTCATGAAATAAATTGATTGAAAATTCAATATGCGTGAAATTGTATTGCAAAAAAGTAGAAATAAATTCTGTTAATTTCTTTTATTTGATTTATTGAATTTCATTCCAAAATGCTCTTTGAGAATTAAAAAAAAAATTGTTAGAATGTGAACTCCTTAGTTCTTTCTTATGTTTGCGGAAGAAGGTTTTGCAAGTAAAAAGAATAATTGAGTAGTCACTGATGCGTGGCATATAAGCAATGTGGTGAATCTTCCATTTTGTGATAAGTAAAGCACTTATTTTCATCGGCTTGTCTATTGTTTTTTTTTTTTTTTTTAAATATTGATTTCAATCAAGGAATACCTTACTGCATTCGAATGATGAGTAACGCATTTTTTTTTTTTATTTATACTGAAGCCATCTGTGACAATGTTAAATTCGTCTGTTCCAACTCGGTTTAATTATTTTATTTGAAATGTGCTTTTATTCTAGGTTATTATTGTTACATGAAATTTGCATAAACATTTTTAGATTTATCGCTCGGGTTGTTAAATCAGCCACGCAATTTATGACCATTTCTATTTTTCAAACATTTTAATTAAATTTTTAACATTTAAATTTTAATTTCAAACATTATTCGTATTTTAAATAATCAACTCAAAAAAAAATATCTGAAAACTATAAATTTTATTAAAAAGTCTATTTTAAAATGAGTTGTATAAAATTACATATTTTAATTTAATTCGTATTCTAAACATAGATTATTTAAATACATTATCTTTAGGAAAAATATTTTTAATATGTTTTCTATAATGTACTTATAAATTATTATGCATGCTTGTTTTTACTTTAAAAACAATTTAAATAATAATATATAATTTAATAATTATATATTTTTATAATAATATGATAAAAAAACGAATTTCTTTAATTTTGTATTTACTTTTCGGCAATATTGAGAGTTTTCAAAACTTTTATTTTTTATATTTCAAGGCTTTATCTCTCTCTCTCTCTCTCTATCTATATATACATGTAATAAATATATCATAATAATATATATATAGTCAAACTAAATATCTTTTAATAATTATTGACATTTCTGTATTATGGTTTGAAATAAAGAAAATAAAATATTGAAAAATAATTATTTTTATTAGTTTGTACCAAACTTCGTACCGTACTTATTTTTTTCTTAAAACTGAATTATAAATGAATGAAATTTTAAGAAGATATGGTAAAAAAATTTTTTTAATTTTTGCAATTATGGCTATATTCAAATTTTTTTTTAAATGTTCTTTTTTTTTAAATGCACTTTTAAAAAAACTTATAATTTATAATTAGCTTTGCTCATAGTTATAAATATAAAGATATTTTTATAGGTCAAGTATGAATAAGTAAATTTTCACTTTTTTTAACGGTTATTTAAGAAAAAAATTATGCATTCCATTTAAATGTTTAGATTTTTAAAAAGCGATTAATACTACTAGTTATACTTTAAAATAACCATCAATCATTATATGTCATTCACTACAAATTACAATGGAATATTTAAAATTTCTTGATGTGAAAATTATAAACGAAAACATTTTATTAAAACAAATGAAAATTATTTGTAATAATAAATAAAATATTATGATTGCTTATGAATTGCACTTACCAATCAAATGATTAATTATAAATATTTATTGTATAAAATTGTCATTTTAAACCGTTTTTATGTGAAATAGAAACAAAAAAAAAAAAAAATCGTATTATTTATTTACAATTACATATATTATAGAACTTTAATGTATTTCTGTAAAATTATTTCAATAATATTATTTATAATGTGATCAAATACTTATTATTAGTCATAATAAAAAAACAATCTTTTAATCTGCTTAAAGAACTCATGGACTATTTTCTCTGAAATATGAACATTATAAATTTTCAATAAAGTAATATCCTCGCTTTAAAAATGATACAACTATTTGTTATTCCAAGAGATATAAATCATATGCATTATCTTTCAAGCATTTAATAAAAATTCTGCATACTTTTTTTTTTTATTAAGTAAACGTTTTTGTAACGTAAACATTTAGAAAGAATAATAAAAACAGCAAGCAGCTGAATTTTTGTTTAGAATAGTTAAGCTTCATTTGAGGCATTGACCCATCTTGCTTCGAATGCAGAACCTAAAAAAAAAAAAAAAAAAAAAAAAACCCGCCGAATAAAAACACGACCTACTATTATTTGCAACTCTTTTCTTTAATGTGTGGGAAAAGTTCTCTTCGCTATTTGACCTAAAAGTCGCCGTTTCGACCCTATGTTGAAAAATGGAAGTTTTTCTTTTGATCTTTTTTCTCCTCTTCGGTTTCTAATACAAAATACTTTCCTCTATTGAAAAGATAAGATTGTCAACATAAACAAGTAATATAACAAAAAATTTAAAGTCAATTCATACTTAGGTCAATAAAGAAAAATTTTATTTTATTTACTTTTTATTACATAATTACAATTAATATAAATATGTATATACATATGACAGAATCACAATATTATCGTGTTAAATATCTTATATGAGAGAAATTTTTTCTCCCATATAAAACTAAAATTAATTAATTTAATTTAATTAATGAAAAGAATGAATTAATATTTGAAAAAACTGTATTAACATCAAGTGTCATCCGCTACAAGTTCAAAAAAATGCAATTGAACTCGAGTGGATGAATAAAAAAAAGTATTTTATGAACGATTGAAAATTTGAACAAGATATATATATAGGGAGAGTGTGAGCTAATAGAAGGAATTGAAAAAGACATCCATTTGTTAATGATTGAATTAAACATTTTGCATTAACAAGACGATATACAATTGCATTTCATTAAATATTTTCAGACTATTTAGATTAGTGGCCAATTTGCGGCCCGCCTTAAATATATTTCCGACCCATACGATTGATTTATCACGCTTTTACAAAATGTATTTATTTTATAATGGCCAAAGTAGTGAAAACCAATGTATTAATAATAATGTATTTCATACATTATTGATGACTGGAGAAACAAATATCGCACTAAAAATAAATATTTTTTAATGATTTCATTTTTTTTATTTCGTTTATATTTATATTTCATCTTTAGTGTTATATATTTCTTTACAATATGTGTTTATTAATATTATTAGTAGGTGTACATGTAAGAATAATAGAAAACACAAAAATAATAACTCATTATGTTTCAATTTTTCACTCCAAAAAAATGTCTATAATAGGTCTAAATCTAATATGGGTATAAATTTTATATGCGGCCTGCGGAGTTAGGATGCATTTCCAAAGTGGCCCGCAAAATCATTTGGGTTGGCCACCCCTGATTTAGATAAAATAAAAGACATTTTATTAATATGGAACTTTAAAAGTGTTACATATATAATTAAATAGTATTTTTGATATATTTATAATAATTAAAAACTATCAGTTTTAGTTTGGTTCTTCAAAAGAAAATAACAATCTGATAAAAAAATATTTAAATATTTTTTTATCGCAGTACATAAACAATCTTTTTTTTTTTTTTTGTTTATTGCATGTATTTTTGTGTTGCATGTACGTATTTGACGTAATAACATCTTCCAAAATTTACGTGTTTTCTGCCTATTGTTCTCTGGCATGTGTAGCATTTATTATGGAAATCTGATTTATCTTATATAGCAGAAGCAGTTCCATTTTTTTCGTTAGCATTATTTTGAGTTATTTATGACGAATTCAGAAATCTTCAGTTTTAACAGCAACGTAAATCAGAAAATCGTGCGCTACATGTACCAGATATTCTGTAACTGAGTATTTGAATTGAAATATTTATTTATATAATTATTATTATTTATTGGATTATTTATTATATTCATTATAATTAAATTCTATTTAAATATTTGTATTTTTTCAATCAAACGATTTTTTAGAACGTTGGCTTAGACAAACAATGATTCTATTTTTTTTTTTTAAGAAAAACAATTCTATTTAGTAGTTTAGTAAACATAACTGTAGGACTTTTGATTTATGCAAAAGGTTTTGTTAAGAAAATATAATAATATATCAGTAATTCTAATACATTTTGAAAGTAATTAATTCAAGCACGTTTTTAAAGTAATTTTAGCACATTTAAAAATATAAAATAAAAATTCGAATGCGAATACTTGTCTTCGAATAAGAATACCTGAAATTCGAATCGAATATTTAAAATTCAATACGAATTTTTCGAATACGAATTTTTTAAAAATTTAAAAAAAAACCCCACTGTTTTAAAGTAATTCTAGCACATTTAAAAAATATAAAATAAAAATTTTTATACGAATTCGTAACGAACTCTTCGAAAACGAAATTCGTATACGAATACTTGAAATTCGAATACGAATACCTTTTTTTCAAAGGAGTAGTCGAACTTTTATTACCTTAAAATTTTGATCGAAAATTTTTTTAAATTTTCCTCAGTACTTAAAAATAAAAGTACAAAATTTTTATTTCTGAAAAATAATTTAAAAATTTTTCAGTTTTTTTTTTTAGTTACATATGAAACTTAGCTAAAAATACTGATATCATTAATTCTTTAAAAATATGCATAAATCCATATTTTAAAATTTAGTTTGTGAAAAATAACATGATATGCCACACTTTTGTTACTGCATTTGATAACTTCAGTAGATATGTTAAAAAAAAAAAAAACTCTCATAAATTTTCATTGAAGTCAGTTCGTGAACTATTGTATGATTTGTAGTCACGAAATAAAACACTGATTTATGTTACATGATTGTTGTTAGTTAAGTTATCTGATTTATTTAGGTATGAACAGAGATATGTGCTTGTGTGAACCTTCTGTTAACAATTTTTCAAAAGGGAAAAAAAATAGGAAAAATGAATTCTTTTGCATGTTTATAAATCATTTGAAAATTATTGGTCTTATTATTAAGATAAAGACATTATGAAAAAATATAAATATTTATATAAAATAAAAATGAAAAATATTTTGTTGAGTTATTAACGTTATTATATTTTTTATTTCAATATGGATATTCTTAACTTTTATTAACTTTATTTTCTTAACTTTTATTTATTTTTAACTGTATGCAAAGTAATAGTAGTATAACGTTCTATACAAAAGATTTCTTTATTTTTAAGTCTTTTAAAATGGAATATAATGGCTTTTTAGTAAACGTATGTGAAAATGCATGTTTTTTATGTAATCATGTTAATTGGTATGGATTTTTATTTAAATAGGGATTTAAGACTTTATAAAGTTCTTTGATAATTTGTAAATATCACTTAAAAATAATTCATGTTTAATCTTTTAAAAGAAAACTTGTTATTGTGATGTTATTATGCATTTAGATTCTTGATTCTATTTATTACGTATGTAATTTATTTGAGATTTAATAAACAATGTTTTTAGAATATATGTGATAGTAAATCGCTATTTTATTTTACACCTTCCCATTAAAAAGTTAATATAATTTCTTATTTTTTCATTTTTTTTCAATTTTTTAAAAAAAGAATAATGATAATTTTAATTTTACTTATCTTTTTTCAAAAATACAAAATAATTAATTTCTCAAGTCACACTTCTTATTTTCAAATTTGTAACATTTTATAGCAAAAAAATCGTCAGTTGTTTTTGCGAAATCGACTTCTAGAAGCAGAATGCACAATTATTTTATATGTTTTAATTTTTATTATTTATTAATTTTACTATTTTTAATTTTATTATTTATTAATTTTATTAGTTATTAATTTTGTTATTTTTTAATTTTATTATTATTATAAATAATAAAATTAAAAAATAACAAAACTTAACTTTATTAGTTTAATTTTTAATTTTTTAGATGTTTAAATTATTGAATGCAGTGATTCTTGAATAAATTTAATTTCAATACCTATAAATATTTTGATTTGTAAGAAAGGAAATTCAAAATATTTATATAATAACAAAAATCTATTTCGTTGCAAATATACTATTTTTTTGATGAGGGTTCATTTCATAGATTAAAATTTTAATGAATACAAATTGTTTTTATATGTATAAAAATTTTTTTATTAATTATACTAAAATGTTTAAGAAAGGATTAAGATTTTTTTTTGTAATTTGTGAATAATATATTTCACGTTACTTAATTTAAATCATGGTTTTCCATATTCCTAGATTTTCAAATTTACAAAATAATTATATAATTACTGAGATAAAGTGAAATGAAGTGATGACATACATCGTGTCAAAAAGGAATTTGAGGAAATTCGACTAGAGTTATTGTTTTTTTCATATCAGCTACGCTTCAATAATTAGGAATTTAAGATAATTATTCTTATAATTGTTGACATGCATAATAAACTTTGCATTTTCAAAATGATTCGTTTCATTGAACAATTTTGAAAATTTATTTTTTTTTTTCCATTAAGAAAAATTATCATTATTGTAGAGTAATAGAAGTAATTGATATGCATGTTTATTTCTATAAGGAAGTTGTAAAATATTGTTAGCATGAATGAATGTAATCTAAAATGAATTTCATTTTATATGAAATTATAATTTCAGATTTGTTTTGTTTGAATAAAAAATATATAGTCTTGAAATATCAATAAAGAAATAATAAAGTCTTTTTTATAATAATTTAATAAATAATAATAATAATATATAATATTATCAATTAAGCCTTTATTAAATATAATCAATATACATTTTTGAAAATTCTATTTTATATTCTAATTCGTAGAGGACAAATTGTGTAAAAACATTCTTTTCTTATCATATTTATAAATGCCAGATTCATTACATTTTATTGAAATGAAGTTTTAATTCATGATTAAAAATGCTACTCATAATTAATTTTAATACTCTATTATTGAATTATTAAAATAAATTTAATTACTTATAATTAAATATAATTAATCCATGATAAAATTTTTTATTTAACTTAATACATCTAAACTCGACTTAACTACAATTAATGATAGAAGAGTTTAAAAATAAATATTTCAAACACCAAACGATTATTATTAAAATTAAATGCCAGATTTCATTACATTTTATTGAAATGTTTTCATTCATGATTGAAAATGCTATTCATAATATAATTTTCATACAGTGTTATTATTGAATTATTAAAATTAATTTAATTATTTCTTACCAAAATTAAATATAATTAATTCATGATTGAATTTTTTATTTAACTGAATAATCTAAACTCGGCTTGACTACAATTAATGATAGAAGAGTTAAAGAAAAGTTTTTCGAATACCAAACGATTATTATTAAAATTAAATGCCAGATTTCATTACAATTTATTAAAATGTTTTCATTCATGATTAAAAATTCTACTTATAATGTAATTTTTATATCCAATTATTAAAATAACGATAATTAAATACAATTAATTCATGATTTAATTTTTTTTTACTTAACTGAATACATCTAAACTCGACTTAACTATAATTTATGATAGAAAAGTTTAAAAAAAAAATATTTCGAACACCAAACGATTATTAAAATTATCTTTACTTCATTTAATTTCTTTTTATTTATTCTGAAATACAAAGCACACCGCTTGTTGATAAAATCAGACAGAAAGAGACAATAAAGTAAAGAAAAAAAAAGTTTTTTTTCTAAATAAAAAATTCTCCTTTGATCTTACTTGAACTTGGCGCTCACAACTGACTGACCAACTGTGACCCTTCCTTTTCATTCATTGAATCCATTTGGCTGCACGAATGAAAAGTAGTGGAGTGATAGATGGAAAGGAATGAAAAGTTAACTTGAATAATTTTTGTACATTATTCACAAATTTCATTTTGTTGCTACAATTTAAGTATTATTTTTTTTGAAAAGATGTTTTTAATATTTAACATTGTGGGAACTATGGTTTATATTAAGAAACTATTATTTAAATTTATTTTTCAGACCTAGAGTAGGTCTAGTACCCTTAAAATATGTGTTGGCTTCGTTAAGAATTTTTGTACAATTTATTACAGCACAGCAATACAATATTCTCTCTATATAAATCCTACATAATTCTACTTATAAATCATAATAACATATAGGTTTTATGTTATTATTAACGTTAATTCTGAATAAAAATTGATTTAAAAGTAAAATATATAATTTCTATTAACAGTATTACAAATAAAAAATTAAATTTCATTTTTTTTACTTAAGTTAACATTAATATATGGTTTTATTTAATTAATTTTTCATTATTAATTAATTTTTCATTTTTTATTATTATTTTCATTTTTTACTGTTTATTTAATTAGTCTTTACTTAATTAATTTTATTTTTTATTTAACGTTAATATTAATACACGGTTTTTTTATTTTTATTTTTATTAATTTACGGTTTTATTTATTTTTATTTTTATTAATTTACGGTTTTATTTATACATTGATATAGATTTTACCGTTTATGTGAATTTTTTTCTAAAGAAGCGCTCTAATATCCAAATGTGCCAATGTAATGGTGATTAGACAAAAATTTATTTCGCAAGTTTTATTATAATTCTTTTAAAGAAACAGAAAATTCCCCATAATCCATATAAATTTACTTTATTCTGAAAATAGTTTTATCGTATTTTGTAGCAAGAGATTATTTCGTAATTTACATTTACTTGTAAATTTTACATTTCAATTTTAATAAAAAATTATTGTTTGCATAAAATTCTATTTTATGCTGACAAGATTCTATTTTATGCTGACTCATTTTATAAAATAATATCATTATTTGTCTTCATGAATAGGCGAAGTATATTTTTTACTTCGTTACAGTTTTTTTTAACAAAGTATATTTGGGTTTTTATAATAAATGATTCTTTCGTTTTATAACAGCTATGTAGTTAATAAATATTTTTTTCATTTTAATGATTGAATGCTAAAAATCGGTTTTATTCTTTTTTGGAATAAATATAACAGAATATAGAATTTTTTTTTTTTTTTAAAGGAGATTCATTTTAGGTTTGGTTTGTCGCTGTACGATCATTTTTTTTGCACACTACCCGGGACCTATAGCTTAACGTGGATTCCGTAAAACTAACAAACAACCATGCCACCAACAGGATTCGAACCTGAAGCCTGTTTGTACCAAAGGCCAGATCGCTGGCTAATTGACCATCTGGCCGCTGTAGAATATTTAAGATTTGCTGATTAATTTTATTAAAAAAAAGGTTTTAACAATATTTTTTTATTTAATATTAATAACCGCTCGGTCCCACAGGTATCGGGTACGAATCCGGTGGTGCCATGGATATTTGTAGTGGTTCGGAATCCATTTTGAGTCGTAAGTTCCGGTCTCATATGACCGTAGAGCGCCACAGAGCCCATTCAGACTTCTTTTCACCCACATCATTCCCAAACTGTAAAGGGGAAAATCAGCTCTAGGCACATTGATGTGGTGTGGTGTAGTAGTAGTAGTAGTAACATTCCTTTAAGTGAAAATTATCATTGAATAAATAATATATATATTTTTTTTAGTTTTAATATCTTTGAAAATAATTGTTACAAAAACAATGTCACAAAAGAAAATAACGAAAGAATCCAATTAAACCTGATACATTAAATTAAGTCTATTATGATGTGTATTGTAGTCTTTCTGTCTAGTTGATAAAATTTTAACTATTACTAAAGTAGTCATTTCAATTCAAAAGACATTGATAACTTTATTTTGTATCTTAGTCTGAATATAAAGATTATTTTAAAATGCAAAAAGGAACCTCGTGGCTAATTAAAATTTCAATTAAAAAATTCAGGGAATTTTAAATATATTAGCATTATAATTGGTTGAATCAAATTCTAGGTAGCATTTTATTCTATAATTAGGGTTACTATTAAATAATAGATAAACAAACTAAACTAATTATTAACACAATATGATGTTAAAATTTATGTGTCTAATTAAATTTTATGTATTGCTTATTTAATTTAAAATACGTAATTTAAATTTTGCATGCAAAAATTTTTTTATTCAACTCTTTACTCTCAAAACAATAGTAATTATTATCAATTTGAGTTATGAATTGAATCTTAAAATACACTGAGGAGTTTTTGATTATTATAAAAGATATTATAAATTCTATCATGTGATATTTTAACTAATGAGTTTATATATTTTTTATTTAGAACTATTAAATAAGCATTTAAAAAAATGAATATAAATTTATTCACTAAAAAAAAATATATGTTGAATTGTCTTAAATAAAACGGACATGTTAAAAAAAAAATACAAATTATTTTTTTAATAAATTTTGTTCTAATCTTTTCGAAAATTAATTATTGTTATTTTCAACTTAATTATTCATAAGCTATTTTTGATAAGGTATTACATAATAGTTTTTAATAATTTTACAATTTTAATAACATCCATGTTATTATAAAAATTAATAAATAAACATACTTTTTAAAAGAATGTTTGGATTAGTCGCATGCGAAGCTTTAAATATAAAGAAGCAACGATGTTTAAAAAGTGCTAAATATCACAATCATTTTTTACAATAAATTCACCTTTTTAAGCACAATTTTATAATAGATAAACTATATTTTAAAGTATATATTTTAATTTAATGACTTTTCAAAATGCCATGTATCTACTTTACTTTTCAAAGCAACTTTAAAAAACAATTTTTGTAAAGCATATATAATACAGAAATTTATACAATTTTTCTTAATATGCTCAGAAAATAAATATAACAAATAGTATATAACAGACAAAATAACAATAACACAACTGTTTTTTATTAAATCTTTTATCTTTTAATTTTTTTCTTTTAAACCAATAGCAATTTTAATATATAAATAAATTTTTTTAAATGAGCGTGAAGAAAATTAAATGTTCTTTTTAAATAGAGTTTAAAAAGAACATTTAATTTTCTTCAGGCTCATTTAAAAATAAACAGATTTATCCCCATTTTTCTAAACGTTTATAAAAGAATTAAACAAAAACCCATTTTCATAATAATTAGACGTTTATAAAAGAATTAAATACTGCATACAAAAATAATAAAGTTGCGCAAAATACAAATTGCACAACTTTTAAAAACCCATTTTCAAACTCTTTACTAAACCAGCACACAACTGAACGATTTTTAAAATAACAATTTATCGAATGCAGACTTTTTAAAAAAAAACTAAAACTACAAAGCACATAAACAATGCCGTGGATAAAAAGAATAGCAAGCGTTGAGATATTCAAAACTTTTTCGACCAAAAACAAACATCCCAAGCATTTTACACATGCTCCAAACTCTCCATGAGGAAGAAGGGAAGTTAAAAAAAAAAATTAAAAGAAAGAAGAAGCTACAGAGAGATTAGACAGCAGAAGGAAGAAGCTCCTCTAATGGAGCATTGAACAGAACTGTCATTTCATTTTAACTGTTAAGAAAAGGTTAGTAAACTTGAGCTTTCAATGACCCCCTCGGCTTCGAAGTGAGGAAATGCGGACCGGAACCATGGCTCTTTTAAATTAAGATCAACTCCCTTTTACCTGAAGCAGGAAGATTTCCACTGCTTAATCGCGTGCATTTTTCTGATTGAGTGATCCGCTTCTCACAAAAGGTGCATTTTGCCACTCATCTCACTTGCATCAGCAAATAGATACCCTTTTTCCCTTTTTGCATCTACATTTTTCCCTTTTGCATCTGGCATTGTAGTTATTTCACTTCAGACACTTATAACTGGTGATTGCGTATGATCTTTTGATGGATATTATGAAGTGTTCTTTTTTTTTTTTTTTTTTTTTTTCAAAAATTTAGCTGTTTTTCTCAGATTATTGTGTAAATTTGCCTAATAATATATTATTTAAAACCTTATTTGTCTAATCTTAATTACTTAATTGATCTGCATGCTTGCAGAATTTTTCTTTTTTAACATACCTTTGTGAAAAATTTTTATTAATTCGTTCTAATGTCTGTATTTGATAGAATGATTTGGTGAATTCGTTCTACAATCAGCAACTTAAACAATTTTTATTATCATTTGCATTTTATAGAATTTATTTTATTTTCCATATTCTTATAGAATTGAATAGAATAATAACACAAATTGTGTTTTTATCAAACGATTTGATGAATACGTTCTAATGTCGTTATTTTTATTGGCTGATTCAATGAATTTGTTTTTAATATCTGAATTTTATCGAATGTTTCAATGCATTCATTCTAATATCTGTATTTTTATCAAGCGTTTGGATGAATTCGTTCTAATATCGTTATTTTTATTGGCTGATTTGATTAATTTGAATTTACCTGAAGCAGGAGGATTTCCACTGCTTAATCACGTGCATTTTTCTGATTGGGTGATCTGCTTCTCACAAAAGGTGCATTTTGCCACTCATCTCGCTGCATCAGCAAATAGATACCCTTTTTTCCCTTTTTGCATCTGCTGTTTTCCCTTTTGCATCTGCCATTGTAGCATTTCACTTCAGACACTTATAACTGGTGATTGCGTATGATCTTTTGATGGATATTATGAAGTGTTCTTTTTTTTCAAAAAAATTTAGCTGTTTTTCTCAGATTATTTTGTAAATTTTCCTGATGGTGTATTATTAAGAGGCTTATTTGTCTAATCTTAATTACTTAATTGATGTGCATTTTAGCGGAATTTTCTTTTAGCATATAGTATCTTTATGAAAAGATTTGAGTAATTCGTTCTAATGTTTATAGAATGATTCGGTGAATTCGTTCTGGAATCAGCGATTAAAAACATATCTATTGTCATCTAGATTTTATAGAATTTGTTTTATTTAGATTATTTAGATTTTTATAGAATTGAATAGAATATTAATTTTTTAGTTTTTATCAAACGATTCAATGAATTCGTTCTAGTATTGTTATTTTTACTGGCGGATTTAATGAATTCGTTCTAATATCATTATTTTTATTGTGTGATTCGCTGAATTCGTTCTAATATCGTTATTTTTATAGCTGATTCGATTTTTCCGTTCATCATCTCACTGCATCAGCAAATAGATACCCTTTTTTCCCTTTTGCATCTGCATTTTTCCCTTTGCATCTGCCATTGTAGTATTTCACTCAAGACACTTATAACTGGTGATTTGGGGAAGACCCGTGCGAAATTGCTTATGATCTTTTGATGGGTATTATGAAGTCATTTTTTTTTTAATTTAGCTGTTTTTCTCAGATTATTGTGTAAATTTGCTTGATGTTGTGCTATTTAGAAGCTTATTTGTATACTCTGCCTAATCTTAATTACTTAATTGATCCGCATTCAGAATTTTTTTAACATATCTTTAAGAAGAGATTTGATTAATTCATTCTGATGTCTGTATTTTATAGATTGATTTTAAGAATTCTTGCTAGAATCAGCAGCTCAAAAACTCAAAAAATGTGTATTATCATCTGCATTTTATAGAATAGTTTTTTGTTTTATTTTATATATTTTTATAGAGTTGAATAGAATATGAAGTTGGTTTTTATCAAACGATTTGATTCGTTCTAATATCGTTATTTTTGTCGGCTGATTCGATGAATTAATTTTAATAACTGCAATTTTATCGAATGATTCATTGCATTTATTCTAATATCTGTATTTTTATCAAACGATTGAGAATTCATTTTAATACCTTTTTTTATTGACTGATTTGAAGAATTAATTTTAATATCTGCAATTTTATTGAATGATTCAATGCATTCATTTTAATATCTGTATTTTTATCGAGTGATTGGATGAATTCGCTCAAATATCGTTATTTTTATTGACCGATTCGATTAATTAATTTTAATATCTGCAATTATCGAATGATTCAATGCAGTTATTCTAATATCAATATTTTTATCAAAGGATTGAAAAATTCGTTCTAATATCGTTAGTTTTATTGGCTGATTCGATGTATTTATTCCAATATTACTATCGTTACGGATTGATTCAGTAAATTTGCTTACATATTTATTAATACATAGAATGCTTTGATAACTATTTTGAACATTTTTTGGGATTAATTCTTAAAAATAATTCTACTATATATATTTTTAATTATTTTACAAATATTTGTGCGAAATACTTAAAAATATTGGTATTAGTAGGAATTCCACAAAAATTCAGATTTCAGAACGAATCGTACTTGATACCATCGAATCACTCATTAAAAGCATATTTATTCGAATGAATTCATCAAATCCGTTCTTAAAAATTCAGATATTTGAACGAATTTTTCTAATAAGGCTGTATTTTCACTTTCATGGAATTATTGAATAATCTGCTCTCACAAAAGATTTATTTTATCAGCAATCTTAATGTTTCAACAAAGTAATTTTCTGATTCAATGATCTTCTCATAAAAGATGAATTTTATCAGAAATATCATTGCTTCGACAAATAAATATTTTTTTATGTTTGTTATCACTATTATAACAATTGTTTCAGACGCTAAAGTAATGATTTATAATACCCGTGCGAAATAGCTTATGATGTTTTGAAGATTATTAATCTCTTATAAAGAGTTTAGAAAGTGATTTTTGTAAAGATTCCATAAGATTTCTCAGATTATTTTGTAATAAGTACCTAGTGTTGTAGTTGTAAGAGGCTTATTTATTTTTTAATTATGTCTAATCTCAGTTTTTGCAGAGGGAAGTTAAGTAAATAGATAAATACATAAAGTAATTATAATACTTGATTTGTATTTAAAGATTCTTTCAAATAACTTAATTTATTATGGAATTATCCAAGGAATTTCCTGATGGAATGATCTGGTCTCACAAAAGGTGTCTTTTTTCTGGTTGCTTAAATATTTTTACTTATTTCTTCGGTACTTAAACTGGTATTTGAAAGAATGTGAAACTTTTTTTATGATTTCTTGACGATATGCATCTCAGTAATGAAAATATTTTAGTCCATTTTAGGAAATTAGTTTTTTGCATAAAGATTCCGGGGTATCATTTGTGAAAGGATTGTTCTTATAATGAATTCTTTTTAATCTTTAATTTTTTTCTTTAAAGAGAAATGCAAGATAAATAAATAAATATTCATTTAATTTAATTGGTCTTCATCTAGTTTTTCATTCTAATATGCTTAATCTTATGAATTTTTAAATCTTTCTTGCAGCTTCAGTCACGTGCAATATGTTTTTAGCTATAATGCAGGTGGAATTAAATGTATATTAATTAATTAAAATTTATTATTTTTACTGATTATTTAAATAAAATTTCATTTTATTTATACATCTAGTTGAAAAATAAATTGTTATAACTGTTATTCCAGTTTATTCTAAACATCGTATATATATATTTTGCCGATTGATTTAATAATGAAAAAATTAATGGAACTATATAATTTATTAAGGGAGATATAGAGATAAATAGCTTGCGAACCGTTGTGGTAAGTCATTAACGAATCCAGTTCATTTATTTGTTGTTTAAATCAAGTATGTTATACCAGATTCATAATCGATAAACCATATGTTTCTGTGTTTTACATATATTTCTAGAAAACAACTAACTAACTCCTTGGCACTACAGTCCATGTTTGACCATGGCCGTCTGCCTGTTGGCAAGAAATAGCGCCATGGATGTTTTTAATGATTCGGAATCTAGTTTAATCCGTAGATCACGGTCTAATATGACTGTAGAGCGTTGGGCTGACAACAATACCCCTTAAAAAGTCAGCGTCACAAAGCCAAGTCAGACTTCTACCTACGGGTGTTCCAACACAACAGAAGCTGCCCCCTTTTAATCCTTCCATCAGCCCACATGGGTTCTTTGTCTTGTTGCTGTTTATCAAGTGGGATAAGCAACAGTCCCAGAGAAATTAATAATGCATTAAAAAGTTCAATTATGATTTAAGAAAGAAAATTCAAGTACCACGGTAGTTATAGGATGGACTTATTTTCCTTTTTTCTGGAGATTTCTACAACATGAACATAGTTGTCAGAAAATATAATTTCAGAATTTCTAAAAAACTTTTGGCAGTGAATTGTGAAATAATGGAAATTAGTAAAACATGTCATTAATAAATTAAGTTCTGTGACATTACATTGGGAAAAGTGTTTTGGAAATAAACGTGAGAATTTAGATTACCTGGTGGAACGTATGTAGCGGGACGTCAATGATTTAGAAGATAAGCTTTTCATTTTAAGTAGATAAAAATGAATTATGTGAATGAAATATTTTTTTTTTAATTGTAATTACATGAAGCATTACATTGCATTCTATAATGAGTACAAAAAACATAATCTCATTTAATAACTATCCCAAATCTTCTCAACAAGTCATTCTTTTTTGTTTTTGTTGTTATTTTAGAACCGTTAACGCCACATTAATTGAAAAAAAGTCCAGCCTTGGCCAGTTTTTTTTTTTTTGTTCACTTGAAGAATTACCACACAGAATTGAATTTTTTTAATGTCCATTTTCACAGGGAATGAAAACAAGAAATTGTAAAAAGAAAAAAAAAAAAAAAAAAAGTGTCGCTTAATCCTTTTGATATTCTGCGGTTTCCTCTAAAGTAGGAAAAGAAGAGTCTGAAAAAGGAAGGGAAAAAAAGAATTGAGGGAGAAAGAAAATAATAAAAATGAAAAAAAAAAAAAAAAAGAATAAAAGAAGCTGACAACGACCGTTTCGCTTTGATAGCTTTTGCCTCAGTTTCCGGTTCCGGTTGGTCCATCAAGTGAGTATTTTCTATCTTTTTGGCAAAAGAAAAAAAAAAAAAGAAAATAATAATAATAAAAACGGGACCGAATTTTGTATTAAGGTGCGAAGAAAGAAATGTGAAATTGTATTTAATTTGTTCTATTGTTTCTAACATTCGAAAAAAATCGTTTGCCAGTCGAGATTTAATGATTCAATGTAGAAAACATACTTTTATATGAGATATAATAAGTAAAATAGTTTCAATTAATTCATATATAAAAGTAATACACACGGTAAATATAGACAAATAATATATATATTAAGATGAACGCAACGCACATGTTTAGATACAATACTTTAATATATTAAATAAACGATTGATTCATTGAACGATGAACGAAGATTTGATCCGTTCAAAAGAAAAGAACACAATTCAATAAAAAGAAGACAGATTTTTTGTAGACTGCTGTAGGTAACTACAGACAGAATGTTTGTAGCTAAAGGATGTATTAAAGCACAATCAAACTGCCATATAAAACTATAAATTAACAGTCACTACCGGATATAAAAATCTCACATGGCAACTGCAGGCAATTGGAAGAAGCCTGAATAGTTAGGCAATTGGCTGATTTTCTGGGACGTGAGAGTATAGTGTCTGATGGAAACTGATCTTAAGTGTTGTAAAACATATAAAAGAAAAGGAAAAATGCTGCAGTTGCAGATTTAAAAAGAAAACAAAAACTCGGAGAAAATCAAAAATGCATCCAGGAAGTCAGTAAAAATAATATATATGTATTTATTTTTTTTTTGAAAAAATATGTATCCATAGGACATTATAATCCATGCTATTTATGTCCCCAATATCCAAGTTAAATATATCCCTCAACGTACTCTATGATATACAAATTTCATATTATTTTTGGCCGATAGAAGATTCAACCCTAGTTTAAATATATATTTATGTTTAGTTTTCTAAATTTGTATTTTTTTCAAAGCTACTTAGTGTTAAAATAGTAAGTTTAATGTCTTGGGAAAGATATTTATTCACATTTGTTAAACACTAGAATGCAACGAACTTCGCAACGAAATTACTGGAGCCACACAAGAATAATTAAATACCATTTAAGAATAAATATTAATAATTAAATACCATTCAAGAATAAATACCAATAATTACATACCATTCAAGAATAAATACCAATAATTAAATACTGTAAAAGTTCTATTACGAACTTATTAGCACATAAATATTGTTATGTATATGTAAGAAATAATCGTTTGCTTTATCAAAATAATTCTGAATTCGAATGTATGAAGAATTACGTAGAATTCTTTTCCCATCAATTTGATACGTAAAATTAAGTCCAAAAATGGAATAACAACTTACGATTCCACCAAAAATTTTATTTACTGATGTAAAAAAATAAATTGATTAACAGAATATGCAAAAAAAAAAAAAAAAAAAAAAGAATTTCAAATTGCAAAAGATCTTTTAAATAGATTACTTTGAACCTTTTTGTTACTTAAAATCACGTAATAAATGATAAAACGAATGACATTTTCTATTGTCTGTAAATATGCCATTTATTTTTATTAAATTAAACTTAGTGCCAGCCTAATTGGTTACCAAATAAATTACTGTGCTAATTAGTTTTCTGGGTTATTTTGTGGAATATAAATACGACTTAATTAGGATATGCCTTTTTTTCTCATGGTACCAGCATAAGTTCTGTTTACAAAGAACTTATTTGGTATTCATAACCCTATTCTTGTTTATTTGATTACATCTAATTCTGGGGTTATTTAGTAAATGTTTCCGCATTTTTGAATGTGATTTAAAATAAAAAAGAGGAGTTTTGATTCTTTTAATGGTATAATAATTTTTTTAATGTTTGGTCATGATTTATAGTTTTTAATCAATTGATAAATTTAATACGGATGATAATTTTACACGTTCATAGTTGCTACGTGTAAATTGTCTTCTATGAATATCATTGTAAATTTTATTACCGCTCTTCGGATTTTTCTTAGGGCTCTTCGGTGCACATTATCACCTCATATGGTAATGTGAGTATGTACTATTATTATATATTATGTGGACTATTATTATATAATATTGCCATATGAGGCGATATTACTTTATTCTCTGTGAGTAGTACAGAAATGTTTCTATAAATCCAAAGCTTGTCTAAGCTTTTTGTCATAATTCATATAAAAATTCCATTTTTTTGAATGTGTTTCAAATGTTATTTAAAACATAATCGGGTTGTTTTAAAACATTTGTTAAGTGTTTGTTTAAAAAGTACTGATTTAACTAATTTTTATAAAATTTATCTATATTTCATTTAAAAACAATAAGAGAATAGTAACACTAAAATACAATAGCATAGTTTTATATGTTGCAATCTTGTCTGGAAATGTTAAGGAGTTTGATTTTCAAAGATTTTTGTCATTTAAGTAAATAAATGTCAAACATGGGAACATGTATCGATAGAATGCTTTGTTAATTCGTACGAATCATTGCATTATGTTACTACGTTTTGTTCAAATATCTTTTTAATCTTCTGATCACTTTCAATATTATGTGTTTCAGATTGTGTATATTTTATATATTTTCTACAAGTATTTTAATTTCTGGAAGCAGAACTTTTATCGAAAGAATTGGTAATTTATTACCTATTGGTTATTTATTATTTTGCAGCTACATTGTCAGTTAGCATATTTTATTTCTTATGTTTTTGCATAATTTTGTAATGCATTCAATATTTTTTATTAAGATGGTCTTGTCTTGTTAAATAAACACACAATTTATTGCACACGTTTTTTAAAATATAGAATTTAAAAAATTGGGGAGTATAACTTAGTGGGGTAAAGTCAGACTTCTCCTTTTGGGTGCCCCATATCTTTGTGCTTGCAAGGTCCAGAACAAAGAGAAAATGCATTTTTTACACTTTTATGTGACCACGGGTTCGTGGACTTTGTCTAGATGTTGCTTTCAACGAAGTGGGATACGAAATCACACAATTACAAATAGGTTTTGAAGATTTAAGAAAAAGTATTTAATTTTTATTATACGTTAGCATAAATGACTGAATTATGCACATTTTATATTTTTTCCGTTTCACACTACTTCCTAAGGAACCAATCTTCTGTATAAATGTGGGGATATGTGTATATCATTACCCTTTTTGTAAACAGAATTCTTTTTTTTTTAAACTTGTATAATTATGAAATTTGTAAATGGAGACACACCTTAGTACTCATTGAACGCAACGTCTAACCGATAAATCTCCAACTGCATTGGAGTTTTTGAAACAAAGTTGCTCAAACATTCTTTCATGCAAACTTTTTTTATACTATTGGAACAATGTACCATTGAAAGACCAACCTTACAAAAACTTTTCCTAGCTGAGTATCTTTTGTAAAAGCTGCCTGACCTTTCCCATTCACTGCGGAGTACTTGAAGAAAATCTCAATTTTTACCACATCCAGAAAAAGTATGTCAATTTTCTTAAGTATGCGAGGGCTCTCGGGAATGGGGACTTCCACCTTAAAGCAGAACGAAGGTCAAGTTAGCAAACTATGTGTGTGATTTTTATTTTTATTACTTTATTCATTTCTTGAAAACGTTATTCTAGTATATAAACGTTAAACATTAAATAGTGCCATTTTGAGAGAAGAAGGATATTTTTAATGTTCTTTTTTATTCTTTGGTTTTTCTCTGGGCAACATGCTATTGATGTTGATGGCTCATTGTGTGGTTTTTGGTATTGTTGGTGGAATTTTCTCATGGTTGTGGTTTTTAATTATTTTCATATTGCGTTGGAATTAAAATTATAAAGCACTATTTAAATGTTTTAATTAATTGCCTCGTTGCTTTTTAGTTAATTGTTTTTTAATTTTGCCGTGTTTTTGATTACTCTTCCTATCGCTTCTCCCTTTTGTCATTTTTTCTTTTTACTAGCATGGACATAATCATTGCTCACTGCCTCTTTTTTACCAATGTGTTTCTATTTGCCATGTGTTTTATCTAGCCAGATTAGGAGTTCAGGTCATAACCGGCCAAGGTACTTCGTAAAAATAGACTGACTGATAAAACTAATTAAAATTATCAAAATATTTTTATGGTTGTTTTTTTACCAATTATTTAGACTTTCAGTGAACAAACTATTTATTTATTTTTGATTTATTAATTCTTGATTTTATCGTTAAAAATTAATCTTGAAACCACTGTAGTATTTTTGCGTTTGGAAATTAACTGTTATTGTATTATAAATATTCCTAATATTTACAGCCCAATAACAGTGAATTTGAAGCTCAACGTTGGAATTTGAAGCTTAACGTTTTTAATTATAATTTGTTCCCTGTGGTATTGTGTTTGAAAATTCACTGTTATTTTGCTATGAATATTCCCAATATTTGTATCACAATAAAAATGAATTTGAACGTTATAGTCGTTATGAATTATAAACGTTATAATCCATAACAATGAATTCAACGTTATAATTTGAAACTCAACATTAATTAATTATAATTTGTTCCCTGTGGTATTGTTGCGTTTGAAAAGTATAAAATAAATATTTCTAATAATTGTAGCAAAATAACAGTGAATTTGAAGCACAAAATTAATTATAATTTCTTTCCTGTGGTATTGTTGCGTTTGAAAATTCACTGTTATTGTGCTATAAATGTTAGGAATATTTACTTCTTATAACAGTGAATTTGAAGCTCAACGATATAATTTGAAGCTCATCATCAATTAATTATAATTTGCTCCCTACTGTATTTATTTCTAATATTTATAGCACAATAACAGTGAATTTGCAGTTCAACGTTATAATTTGATGTTCAACGTTAATTAATTATAATTCGCTACGTTAATTAACTATGATAATTTGAAGCTCAACGTTAATAGGAAGTTATACAAATTCCTTTTCTTTTTTCCTAAATTGTTTATAATATTTAATCTGTAGGATTGGTTGTTTGTTTATTTACATTTTCACTATTTTTAAAAAATATTTAAAAATAAAAAAGCATAACATAGAAGAATTAATATCAAGTTTCCCTTTGTAATATTTGACAAAAAAATATTAAAGAGAAATATTTATAAAAAGCCTCATTGATTATGAAACTTAATACAACAGTACATGATTTAGATATTTTAAATATTGCTTATGATATTTTTAATTTATTTTCTTAAATTTCAAAATATTTTTTAAAAAAGTATTTTCAAAATATTTATAACCTTAATTGAGATTTACGCAATTCAAGTAAGTCATTCGACTTACGAAAAATTTTGGATTGCGTTTAAATTGCAATAATCTTTAACATCCGGTATGGGCGTTTTCAAGTAACTAATTTCTTTCACCAAAACTACTGGCAACGATCATGTTGATAAATTTTTCGATCTCGTGAGCTTTCTTGCCAACATTCTACTTCGAACAAAAGAATAAAAAAATTTAGCTAGAGGGCCTACTGTTATGTGCTTCCCATTTTAATACAATTTCTAGATAATTGATAACACGAAACTTTCGGCAAAGTTTGCAGACGATTTTTTTTCTTTCGCCGGAAAGAACTTTGCGAAGAAAAAATCGTCTGTCTGCTGTTCGAACGCTGGAAAATTAATGTCGTCACACTGAGATTTCAATTCCATGCTTTTTAAGGCATGACATGACGGCCCTTTTTTGTTCCTCCATAATTTTGGTATCGTTTGACAGCGCCCACCCCCTCAATTATTGGTCAATCAGTCCCTCATTCTATGATTATAAAAGTTACCGACAGAACAAAAAAAAAACAATTATGTTCTTTTTTTTTTTTTTTTTTTTTGATTATCTTATTTGTTTGGATTCGTACAGGTGGAAAATATTTTTTTTTATAAAAGAAAGTTTTTTTTATAAAAAAAAATTCCTTTTTAATGACTTTTTAATTTTATGTTCCATTCTTAGTTGGTGTCATTGATAAATCAGATGGAAAAGACATTTCAGAATCAGTGATTCTACAATGTTCGAAATGTTGAAATTTCATAGGTCACGAATTACTAAAAACGATTTTTTTTTCCAATCAAAATATGAGGTTTTTCTTTCATTTCTCTTTTTTGTTTTGGCATTGCAAAAGCGATTTTTCATAACTTTTTTTTATAAATCTAGTTTTGCTTTTGTACAATTTATTGTTTCATGTATTATTTTTTTCCTTCTTTTTTTTTTTTTAATAATATCTAAAAGTGGATCGTTAATTTGTACCATAATTTCAATTTAAAAGGTAATGTATTCTTTATATACCTTGTAAAATTAAAGAATTAAAAAAAATAGAAAATACGTGTTCTTTCTCAGTTCTATAATATTTTTTACCCTGTACAATAGAAATAGTTTATTTATTGTCGTTGTGTAACCGTGTTATATTAAATTTATAAATTTAATTTAGTTTTATTCTGAAGTATTTCTAATTTTTAATATTTACAAATTTCATATATTTGTGCATTATTTATTGTGCTTATATAATTAAAATACCTTTCAATTGTTTACATACATTTCAAATATGAAATATTTCTAATTTTTAATACTAACAAAGTTCATATATTTGTACATTATTTACTGCGATCATATAATTAAAATACCATTCAATTATTAACATATATTTAAATATAAAATTTCAATAAAGTAAAAGTTTTTCTCTCAATTTTTAAATAATAGGATTAGAATTTATGAATAGAAAATTTAGAAGGACTTTGTAAAAATTATAAATACTGATTACCGAGAAAATATTTTCATTTTAAGGAAGAATAATTTTTTAAGAGATTCTTATTGCCTACAAGAATATATATAAAAGAAATTCTTACATTTAAAATATTATTTATTTTCGTATAAAATGCTTTTGTTTTGCTAAATCCTTTTTAGTTTAAAATTGACTTTGACCATTGTGGCACAAGCTTCCTTATAAAAATACATTTTTACAGAATATACAAATCCTATTTTTTAAAACAGCCCTCATTATTTTTTAAAACATTCCCCATAAATATTAAACATTCCCCATTCCCTATAATTTTTTTTAAACATTTAAAAAAACTTCATTCTTTAAAATCCATTCAGTCTTTAGAATTAAAAATTTATAATTCTAATAAATTTAAATGCAGTTTTAAAATCTATTTTTAATCTTTAGAACTAAACATATTTTTAAACTGTCTTCAAACGATTGTTGAAAAAGAAAGAGATTTGTATATTTTATGAAAATGCGCTTTTGATTCTTAGTTATGATAGTAAAAAAAACTTACGCCATATTTAAGTCAATGTTAAGAACGAAATGAAAACACTTGCAAAATAAGGAAAAAAATTTTTTGTTTAAAAGAAAACTTAATCTCATAATTGCCGAATTCCAATTGCGGAACATCTTAAACAGTGAAAGTTTGCATGAAATTGAAAACATTTGCATATTCATTGGCATTTAAAATTTCTACATAAGTCGTATTTAGAAATAATTGTGTTTATCAATTCCACGGGAAATTGTTTTGCTGCTAAAACTTAAAATTTCAAATGAAATATTCATGATCATTTATGCGATATGGATTTGTAATAAATAACTGCAATTATATTTCAGATATTTATTACAAATCCATATCGCATAAATGATCATGAATATTTCTTTTCATCTTAATCCTTTAAATTTTGTTTTTAAATTTCTGAATGAGTTACTTTCTAAAATGATTACTTCTTGTTATTTTGTAAAATTATTAACCATTTACATACAGATATTTATTGAAAATAAAAGAAAACAAACAGGATGTTTTGCTGAAATTATTTCATGAAAACAAAATGCTACATTCATGCAATAGTATGTATGTGCCCAAAAAATAGACCAATTTAAAAAAAAAAAACCTCTTTATTTATTCTTCAAACTTATTTCATCGCCTTCAAAGTAATCCCCTCCGGACGCAATGCACTTATGCCACCTTTTTTTCCAATTCTCAATGCATGCTAAAATGTCATCGGCAGGCATGGCCTTCAAAGCGCGAGGCGATTCACGTTGAATCTCTTCAGTCGACTCAAAAACAATATACCCGGAGTGGTCTTTAGAGTTTAGGAAATAGCCAGAAGTCGCACGGTATGAATACGGTGGTTGTGGAACGATATGGGTTTCATTTTTGGCGATAAAGTCAATCAATGCAGTGTGAGCTGGCGCATTCAGTGTTTTCGGTACCATTCGAGATTTAATGCGTTTGAGGCCCAAAATGGAATTGACCGATCCTTTTGAAATTCCAGCATCATCAGCAAGGTCTCTAATCTTAAATCGACGGTTTTCAAGTACCAGATTTTTAATTTTTGGACGTGAGCTTCGTCGGTTGAGGTTGATGGTCGACCAGAGGGCTCTTCGTCTTCAACGCGTTCTCTGCCTTATTTGAGCTGTTTATAACACTTCTAAACATTTCCTTCCGATATAGGAATGCTCACCGAAGCCTTCTGCAACATTTTATACGTTAAATTTAATTTATACGTTAATAAGTAATTTATATTATTAATTAACGTATTTTATTTAATTTATACGTAATTTATAATTAATAAATTTAATTATACGCATTTTATACGTTATATTTAAACATTTTATACGTTACGTCACTAATGACTATTTTTGACGTCAAATTTCACGCAGATGTCAGGACAGTGCCAGCAACCTAAAAAAGAAAAATAATTCAAATTCCATCAGCCCCGAGAAATTTTAAATTGAAAATTGGTCTTGCTTTTGGACACAGTAGTATATTTATGAAATAGTTTAAATTTGCGATTTTTATCAGAACGATTTTCAGAACTGTTTAGGAAACGATTATATTTAGAAAACGATTTTTTTTTTCGATAGGATTTTATTTAAAAATTTCAGGAAACATTTAAACATTTTGACTGAAATTAATATCTAACTCACGTACTTCTAAAATATATAATTGTATTTAAAAATTCGATACACATGTTTCTGTTGCAAAATTTTAAACATAAATATTCAAGACCAGAAATATTTATGATTTGTGATTTCTAAAATGAACGATATGGTTTTTGATATGGTTCAACAGTTACAGTTATCTAAAATGATTACTTCTCGTTAATCCCAAACCTTTATAAATTATTGATGTGGATTATTTTTCTAAAATGATTACTTCTCGTCATTTTAAAAAAATCATTCGTTATTGATATTTAGATTTTTATTGATAACAAAAAGTAAGGGAAAAAAAGGAGAAAAATTTTAAATCGGTTAATTTTTTCTTTACCAAAATTATTTTATGAAAATTAAGTGCTGTATTTATGGTGTTTTAGATTTATATTTATTGAAATAATTTTTAAATCAGTTTTTCAGAACCAAGACAAACAAAAAGATAGTTGTGATTTAACGAATTTAACGATTTCTAAAATGATTACTTCTCGTCATTTTAAAAATCGTTTTTATTGATATTTTATATTTATTGATAACAAAAAAGTGAAGGAAAAGAAATAAAAATTTTAAATCAGTTAATTTTTCTTTATCAAAATTATTTTATGAAAGTCAAGTGCTATATTTATGGTGTAGATTTCAGAAATAATTTTGGTATTTCAAGATAAAGATTAACAAAAGATAGTTGTGATTTAACGAATTTAAAGATTTCTAAAATGATTACTTCTTGTCATTTTTAAAAATCGTTTGTTATTGATATTTAGATATTTATTAACAAACAAATTGTGGGAAAAAGGAAGAAAAATTTTAAATCAGTTAGTTTTTATTTACCAAAATTATTTTATGGGAGTTAAGTGCTATATTTATGGTGTAGATTTCAGAAATAATTTTGGTATTTCAAGATAAAGATTAACAAAAGATAGTTGTGATTTAACGAATTTATCGATTTGTTGTTGATATCGTTTGTTATTGATATTTTAGATATTTGTTGATAACAAAGAATGAGGAAAAAGGAAGAAACAATTTTAATCAGTTAATTGTTCTTTACCAAAATTATTCTATGAAAGCTAAGGGCTAATTTTATGCAATAATATTGACTTCAGAAATAATTTTAATATTTTAGAACAAAGACGAATAAAAGATAGTTTTGATTTAACGATTTCTAAAATGATTACTTCTTGTCAATTTGAAAAGTCGTTTTGTTATTGACATTTAGATATTTATTGATAACAAAAAAGTAAGGAAAAAAAGGAAGAAAAATTTAAAAATGAGATTATTTTTTTTACTAAAATTATTTATTATATTTATTATTTATTAAAAAATCATTTATATATTATTATTTATTTATTTATTTCATTAAAGTGCTATATTCATGGTGTCGATTTCAGAAATAATTTTGATATTTCAAGACGAAGAAGATAACCAAAAGATAGTTTTGATTTAACTATTTTTAATCGTAATCTAAAATGAAATTATATCTTACATTTTAACGAAGATATAATATTAAGATTTATTTGATTGCATTTTATAAATTTTGGGAATATTTAATGGCTGGTATAAGAGCAGAATAATATGTTATACAGTAAGTCCTTATCTGTCCCATTTTCCTTATCTGCTTGAAAATTATTTTTACAGGAATTTTATTTGTAACCAATTTTTATAAATAGAATAATTCTGTAGATAACATCTTTGACATCATTGTTAAGCAAATAAAATTAATATTTTTAAAAAGTTCTTGTTTTTTGATAATATACAATGACTTTTTGTACTTGACTTTAAAACTGGCCAAAACTAGAAATTCAGGTCAAACCGATGGTAGTTTTGACCTTTGCTTTGAAAGAAAATTTCCCCAGGACTTAAAAAATGCAAGAACATTTTTGACCTTTTTAAATTTATGTTTTCACTTCATGAATTCAGCGATAAAATTAGAAATTTAATTTATGGTTGTTAACGTGTTCGATTGACCTAAACGTTAGGTTCCTTCTTTTTATAAAGATGACATAATTTTATAACGTTTTGCAATATATTAACGATAAAGATTATTTGTAAGAAAATTTCAGTTATTTTATGTCGGTCAATCTGACGATCATTAACATTTTCATACAACTTACTAAATTTTTTTACCTTCAATTATTTTATTATTTGGTAAATAAGTTTTTTATTATTTTATTTTTTTAATCAAAATTGCATGTGGTGTAAAAATTTTTGTTAATATAACTATTTCATTCTATTCTGATACTAACCTCTCAAAATACTGGGATATAGAATATTGATGAATTTCGTAATAATCACGTATCAATGAATTTTTATTTGTGTATATCGATGATTTTGAATTTGTAATACATTTGTATCGATGATTTTGAATTTTAATGCATCTGTATCGATGAATTTTCTATACGTCTCTATCGATGATTTTGAATTTGTATAAAATATCGATGAATTTAATGACCCAGTTAATTAAATAAAAAGTCGGAGGTTATTTTATAATCCAGGTTGGAAGATATTGTAACTTAACTTTGTCTGTGAAAAAAATTATTATTATGAAGCCTTTTGATGTATATTTTATATAGGGAAATATTTCAATATAATAAACAATATTTAAATTATATTTTAATAGATTTGGATATAAATGCATTTTTATCCAATTCATTGAAATAAGAAAAAATTTTTAATATTAAATAAGTTTTTCTTTTTCATGTTTCATGGTTCTTAATTTATTTAAGAAAAAAGATATTAGATTAACCGACTAAGAAAGCTGCAAAAATAATCTTAAAAACTTATTTTTTTGAAAAACAATGCATCAACAATATTATTTGAAAAGGAATAGATTATAATTAAGCTCTCATAATGTCTCCCTTACAACTAAATTATTTATACCTTCTTTTAATCTGTTATTGGAATTTATTAATTTTAATGACATCTTTATACAAGATAGGCAATCGCTTTAAATGATTTTCATCATAAATTTGAAAATTCCTTTGAATTTATTTGAATTTCTACACTTGGTATGATTTAGTTACCTTGAATCAATGAAGGATTATAGAAAATTTCTTTATAAAGTGCTTAAATTTTTAAAAAATTGTCGTATTTTAATCATATTTGCTGAAACATTTTATGCCGAAACATGCAATTTTGCAATTGTGCATTTATTGCAATCTTTGACCTAAAATAGGATTCCATTTCAATGTCTTCGTTGTAAATCAAAGATTTGTATCAATCCTCGATTTTTTCTTTCCGTTTTAGCATTTTCGTCATTTAGAAATCGCGTTATTTTAAGACGATTATAAATGCATAAATTTTCATAAATCTTCATGTTCAATCATTCAAGTTATTTATTGTGCATATTAATTATGTAAATACAAGTTTGAGCGAGAATAACTTCATATATTTAAAAAATCTTAATAAAAAAGCCTTATCTTCTCGAATCTGCTTTACGACTTTGACAAAGTGAAATACCTTGATCCATATTTTCGAATGGTTTAGGATCCTGATTAGTTTAATCTAAAAAATCCTTCTTAAGCCATTAAAAATATTTATTTTTACTATTGCGATATTTGTTTCTCCACTCTTTCACTTAGCTTTTGCAAATCGATCTCAATTGGGTATTTGCACATCATAATAGGTGTTGCAGGTTAGCGTCTATTAGGTTTGAGCGTGTTTTGTGTTGGGGCAATTTCATTTTCGAAAAAAAAAATAAAAACTATTCGCAGATGTAAGGTGAACCAAAAGCGCTAACAACTTGAACTAAGAGTCTGATTTGCTCTGTTATCAGCAATCAACTGTGCTTATCTAGAGATAGTCACTGAGGTCACTTAAAGTGAAACATATAACCTGCTATATTAGATGTTCGAAGATGGCGCGTCTCATGAGTTCGCAGAATATAATTTAATTATTCTGCAAACTCATAAGAGTAAAATCATAAATAAAACTGGCAATATGTGTCATATATTCGCAAGAATATTATTTTAAAATCAAAGTTAATATTTTCTCATAATTTCGACAGTTAATTTTTGAATATATGGACCCACACATAATGTATTTTTCATTACATCGTTTTTTCACTACTTTGGTTATTTTAAAGTAAATGTATTTTGTAAAAGTGTGATAAATCTCACGGGCCGGAAAAATATTCAAGGCGGGCCACCCCTGATTTAGATTTTATTTTTTTATCCACCCTTGTTTAATCTTTTTCAAATTTTAGATATATTTAAAAACATTTATCATTTATATTTTTGAAAGAAAGCAAAAACATATGATGAGATCACCCGCAATAAAACAATGGCTTGTGAAGCCTTGCATAAATTAAATACACTCCCTAAATATACCAGCTGCAAAGAGAGGAATTGCCTAGTAGCACAGACTGTTTATTTTATTAAAGTCTGAGAACTCGCCACCTATAGGAAGACTTTCTCACAGCGTTACGCCGCACTTCCGTTTAAATATTCCTTTCACATGGTGAGATCTGATTATGTTGTATTAAAACGAGGAAGTGAAATCCACGTTGTATTGTTTCAACAGCTTATTAATCAAAATAAGCTTCGTAGCCGTTTCTTTCATCTCATCCGTTACACACTGTACCTACAACGCCATAAAAAAAGATTTCATCTCACAATATTTTTAGCACAATGTCCTAGACATTAAAAATGCATGGGATATTGTTTCTAATAAACTGATAATTCTTACGATACGTCATATTTTAAAGATATCAACATATTTATATATATGTGTAGAAGATAGTTGTTGATACGTTGTTAAATAGTAGTTTGTATTTATATGAACCTAGCGCTATTTTGTATAAAAATAAAAATACTTATTTGTACTTAGATAAAAAAAAAAGATATTAAGGATTACTGTTCAGATCCAAGGTGTTGATTTAATGGAGCTTAGTGCCCCTAAAAGGTCTCATCTCCAGTAAAAACAGACATAAAATAAGCTAACAATGGAAAGTATTTGCACAGAATATTTTTCAATTTAAGGATTACCATATAAACTAAGGATTAATTTAGTTGGCTTTTAAAATAAAAATTATTTTGGTTCAAATCTATTATACATTGGTTCCAAATAATATTTTATGACTTTGAATATATTTGGACAGTACTTTTTTTATTAAATTTTGGTAAAACATAAATTTTTAACTGAGGTGTATTATCCATTAAAAATTTTTTTATCGTGAATATAATATAATTTTTTTTTTCGTAATTATAACATATTCTTCAACATATGTATAATTCAATATACTTAATTTTATTAAGGAGTTTTTTAATTCATTTTTATTTATTTATTTTAAAATATTGGTTAAATTTGTGATAAATTTGTTGATTTAATATAATTTTAATTTGCAAATTGAATCCATCTAATCTGTATTAAAAATATAATTTCGTATCAAGAAATTATTTGATAAAAATCAATTCTGCATTTTGTATTTTTTTAAATATGTTTAGTTATTACTTTCATTAAAATGTATAAAAATTCATTTTAATGAAAGTAAGTGTATTATAGATAAATGCATTTCAATTCTAGATATTTTACATTAAATTGATGATTCTGGATATTCTATATCATAGGATTCTAATTTCAGTGTTATAGATAATAGAATTTTAATTTTAGATCTTCTAAATTATAAAATTCCAACTTTAGATTATGGAATTTTTAGATATTCTAGATCTTAAACTAAATTATAAAATTCCAACTTTAGATTATGGAATTTTTAGATATTCTAGATCTTAAACTAAATTATAAAATTCTTATTCTAGATTTTGTATAGAATTGTAATTGTAAGTATTCTAAATTATAGAATTCTAATTCTAGATTATAAGATTCTAATGAAAGTAAATATTTTTATACCATTCATCGTATAGTATAATAGTATCGTATTAAATTACATCATGCTAATTGTATCATATTTTGTATAGTATTATAATATGTCTATTATGTAAATCTGTTATCTAACTATGTCTTTTTCTAAATAATTTAGAAATAAGGATATTTGTACTGATTTGTCATAAATTACAATGAAATAATTATTTTGCTGGAAAAAATATACACCTCGAAATCAAAAATATTTTTCTATAGAATTTTCATATATTAAGCAAAGAATAAACATTAGAATTATTCCTTACGATTTTCTATTATTGTGTTATCCTCTCCTCAAATGAACAGCCTTGTTGCTATATTCTTTCAATTAAGGTGTTCTTTTTTGCGTGAAATTGCTCATGGTTGCACTCAATCGAAGGTAATGTACAAGAAAAAAAAAGAACATTGCTGGTCTCGTTAATCATCAAGCATTAAAAGTACAAGTTCAATTTGCAGCACAATTCAAAGATGGTCAGTCACTACAGAGCAAAATTAGGCCATTGAACTCCTTAACCTTGTGTTGCCAGATTGCATTGGTATTATAGGAAATGCAAACGATTAAAAAGAGGACGGAGTAAAGGTCGGTTGTACGCTTTTATTTCGTTTGATAGATTTCCTTTTTAGATTTTATTTTTGTAAAAATAGAGGATTAACTTTGCTGTACGTTTTTGAAAACAGTTTTTTTTTATAGAAGGAAACAAAAGTCCGTTGATATTTGGTTTACATTTGAGGTCAAGTGTAACTTACATTTTAAAAATCGAACGTAAATGTGATTTAGAAAGATATTATTGCATTTTATTAAATGGGAAATAATAATATTATTCTGATGCATAATTTTAGATGTTTAGAATTTAAAAGTTATTGCATCATAAAATTGTCTTTCCATCTCTAGATATATATGATAAGTGAAATGAAAATATTGTTATAAACAACCATGTATTATACAGTATTATCTAGAAATTCCAGATATTCTACTGTAAATGAATGATTCTAGTTATTTTCGATTATAGAATTCTTATTATAGCTATTATAGATCATAAAATTTTAATTTATATTCTACATTAAATTAATGATTCTGGATATTTTCAGTATAGAATTCTCATCTTAGCTATTATAGATCATAGAATTTTAATTCATATTCTACATTAAATTAATGATGATATTTTTGATTATAGAATTTTTATTTGTGTTATACATCATAGAATTTTTAATTCATATTCTACGTTAAACTAATGACTCTGGATATTTTAGATTATAGAATTCTTGTTTTAGCTATTATAGATTATATAACTCTTATTTTAGCTATTATAGATAATAGAATTTTAATTCTAGATAATCTTCATTAAATTAATAATTCCGGATATATTAGATAATAATAGCGTTGTAGCAAATTTTAGAAGATTCTTTTAATTTAAATTCGTATTCTTTGTTAAATATTCATTGTTTATTATTCTAGAAATCTCTTGTCATTTATCCACAATTATAACGGCAAAATGTTCAGTATTATTCAATGTTCCATTAACTTTGTTTTGTTTAAAAGTTATTTCGTTAAGTTATGCAAGAAATTGTTATAAGACAAGTTGTGTTATGTATATACTGGTTACGGTTCTAATTTTGTTTACTTTTGTAGAAGGTTTTGGAATATGAATTTTAAAATATCCTGAATTGATAGCAATAATTATAATTTCGTTATTGAAATATTTTAAATGGTTTTATCTGTTAAAAATTCTTTATCTGAAAGCATTTTTAACATTAAATTAAAAATGCTTTTTCTCGAATATCGTAAATTTTGAAACTTTTTTAAACATCTTTTCATTCACATACACACATATTTAAAATTCAATGAACTATGAATAACATGACATTCCTTTCTTAGAAAACTCTGTTTAGGGGAACGTAGCATAATACATCAGATTCATTGTCAGAATCTTTTAGTAACCTACCCCATAAATAACCGATTAACATTCCAAAAACTGTGAACAGTTTTACATAGAGTTTGGTCTCATCCTTCTATGTCGTGAAAGAATCTATCTTTCACATATGATGAATAACGCCTATTTAAGAATCGCCATTTTTTTTCTTTTAAATGAGAAAAAAGATGCACCAATGTAAATTCATTTTAACACCTGGATATAAATAATTTCGAACGCCTTCCACTATGGTGGAATTCTTTTTCTTTTAATTTAAATTGGACTTCATTGTTAAACATTCATTGTTTATTATTCCAGAAATTCTCTGCCATTTATCTTCAATATTATTCCATTAACATAATTTTGAGAAATGTAGAATAATTTTTAAAAGTTCTTTGTTAAATTATACAATAATTTGTTATAAAACAAGGCAGTTATTTGTTATGACATTGGTTACAGTTTTAATGTTGTTAAGTTTTAGGAATATGACTTTTTAAATTACCCTGAATTAATAGCAATAATTATAATGTTTCAATTGAAATATGTTAAATATATAAACAAAACTGTGGCTAGATATATATATAAACAAAATGCAATATCTATAAACAAAAATATATATAAAACAAAAATGATGTATCCATAAACGTTGCTTAAATATATAAACAACATAAATATAAACAAATATATATAATATATAAACTAAACGCTTTATCTATAAATATTCTTTCATTAATATTAAATTAAATAGGCTTTTCCATAAATCCTACTTGTAAAATGTTTACCTTATGGGCACATACACATATTTAAACTTCAATGGACTATGAATAACATGACATTCCTTTTTTCAAAAGCTCTGTTTAGGGGCATATAGCATAATCCATCAGATTCATTGTCAGAATCTTTTAGTAACCAACCCCATAAATAAACGATTAACATTCCAAAAAACCGTGAACATTTTTACATAGAGTTTAGTATCATCCTTCTATGTCGTGAAAGAATCTATCTTCCACATATGATGAATAACACCTATTTAAGAATCGCCATTTTTTTTTTTTTTTTTTTTCTTCTTCTAAATGATAAAAGATGCACCAATGTTAATTCATTTTAACACCTGGATATAAATAATTTCGAACGCCTTCTACTATGGTGGTATTCTTTTTAATTTTTTTTATTCTTTCTTTTCCGGTATTTTCATCAATGACTTGCAAAACTTATTATTTCCGTTCGTTTCACTCGACTGTGGTTCTGTTCTAGCGCGTTTCGCCACACCTTGTTATTTACTTATTTTGCTTTTTAAGAAATGCTTTTCGCCTACGCGTTAACTGTGACCGCTTTCTTCAATGTTACGTTGTTTGTTGTTTCCGTCCAATAGACGTGCGTTGAAGAAGTGGAAGGGGGGGGTAAGGGTTCACTTAATTTATTCATTTCCGGTGTGTTTTCGAAGTAATGCCACTTGCGAAAAGTTTCAGAGAAAAAAAAACGTACTTTGGTCTTTTTAATAATGGATAAAATCATGAATAATAATGTTTGTTACTATTAGAAGTAATATTCTAAACAATGTTCTGCTAAAGATGCTTATCTGCGTGTTGTAAATGAATAATAGCATATTTAAAAGATTAAAATCATAAGAGAAATAAAGATTTTAGAATTTAGTAAATATAAATAAACATTAATTAAAAATACTTTACTTATTTTGGTTGATAAACAAAAAAAATTTTCTGTGTTATAAATTGAAATGCATAGTGAACTTTACTAAGAAAATAAACAGAATGATATTTCTGATTTAAGTAATTGTAATTAAATTATAATTAAAAAATATTTGTCAGTATTATATATTTGAAAATTGATAATAATTAAAAAAAAGAGAAAAATTAGTATATTGAATAAATCTAAATTATTTAAAGTAAATATATATATTTTATTATAAATCTAAATTATTTGAAAAAAATTATTTTACTGATAAAATTTGGATTATCAATTTATATTGAACAAATCTTCCCAAATTTATTCAATATAAATTCATAAATTAAATTTTCTTTAATAAAGTTCACAACTAATTAAGAAAATTATGTATTTTTATTTGATTGCTAATGTTAATTACCATGAAATTGAATGAAAGAAAATTAAATCCTTTTTTTTTTTAATTTTTAAATAATGAAATGGTGTATAGAAGTTATTAAATTTGATCGGAAGTATTATTTTTCTTTCTAATTAATGTTAAATATAAAACATGAATCGTTATAAAACACAAGTAATATTCGAACTGTAAAATATATATAATAGAATTTTTGTAGTTCGAAAAAAAAAGTGTGTAAAAGAATATGTTCTAAAAAATTTTTATTTTCAATTAACAATATAAATATATATAAAACGAATAACTATTCTCCTATAAAAAATTGATTATCGTGTATTGTTTGATCAAATAAAATATGTTAATTCTTTTAATAATCCGGAATGAATATTAATATTATTCAATATTAATACCATTTTAATATGTATATTTAACCAAGCTATGTAATGAAATATGCTCAGAACAATAAACAATGACATTTTTTTACATTTTTATATGTATAAAAATATTTTTTCCCATAAATACTGGTATTTAACCATATAAGTAAGATTAATTAACTGTTATTCATATTTACGAAATAATTCATTCACAATTTCCTGTTTAGTTCAAACTAAACCAGGAAATTGAACAATGGTATTAGAACTTAAATAACTAAAATTCCCACCTATTTAATCTGTAAAGGCAATTACATTTTCCTAATAAAGACTGCGGTATTTATAAAATATTTTCAAAATATATCATTAAATGACTTCCTGTTTGACTTAAATTTTAATGATGCAGGAAATAATAAATCAAGCTATTTAAATACACTCTTAAACAGCAGAATTTTCTCAGATATTTACTTTTTCTAATTCTGGGGTGGCCAATCCAAATGATCTTGCGGCCCACTTTGGAAATGCATCTTAACTCCGCGGGCCGCATATAAAAATTATATATCCCCATATTAGATTTAGACCCACTATGGACATTTTTTGGAATGATAAATTGAAACATAATGAGTTATTATTATTGTGGTTATTATTATATTAACTCATTATGTTTATGTGTTATTGCATGTTTTCTTACATGTAAACATAGATAATATAATAATAATGATACTAAACGCACATTGTAAAGAAATATATAACACTAAAAATAAAATATATGAATATAAATGAAATCATTAAAAAATATTTATTTTACTATTGCGATATTTGTTTCTCCGCTCTTTCACTTAGCTTTTGCAAATCGATGCGCGCGTGTCATGAGTTCGCAGAATATTATTTAATTATTCTGCGAACTCATAAATAAAAACATCCAATATCTGTCATATATTTGCAAGAATATTATTTTAAAATCAACATTTTTTTCTCATAAATTCGACAGTTAATTTTTGAATATATAGATGCACAAATAATGTATTTTTTGTAATGCATTGGCGTTCACTACTTTGGCCATTATAAAATAAATGCATTTCGTAAAAGTGTGTTAATGTGCTCATTGTTCAAAAGTGTGATAATGTGTTCATGTTCAAAAATGTTCAAGGCGGGCCGCGGGTTAGCCACCCCTGTTCTAATCGTTAAAGATTGGAATTTAAATTATGAAATATATATATGTGGATGCACACATAATGTATTTTTTAAGGCGTTTGTATTCACTATTTAGGCCATTATAAAATTAAATATATTTTGTATAAGTATGATAATGTGTTCGTTGTTCAAAAGTGTTCAAGGCGGGCCGCTGGTTGGCCACCTTTGTTCTAATAGTTAAAAATTGGAATTTAAATTATGAAATATTCGCTTAATAAAAATAAGACATTAAAGGGTTTCCTGTTTAGCTGAAATTCAGTCAGGAAACGATAACTTTAAGAGAACTTTTTACTTGGAAAGCACTCGGCAAAAATGTTCTTTTTCAATCCCAGAACATCCGCGAAGGAACCTGTTCTTACCCACACGCCTTGGTCGGAATTGACCCCTCACACGGTTTCTATGTCGACGCGACACCAATTTCAATCTTCGTTTGTTGTCCTCATTAGCCGCTGGGATCATTTTTAGCTTTCTCTTCTGTTTTTCTCCGCCTAGCCCTTTTTCTAGGTCATCTTTCAATGTTGATTAATAGCATTACCTTCTAGTGTGGGAGCCGACACTGATAGTTGTGTGTCGAGGCGATAGTCACACATCACTTAAGTCATGTAACGATGGCGTTTTTATATATTTTTTTTATTTTTATTTATTTTTTTTTTTCTCTCACCAATCTGTGTCGATTTGCTGAATTCTGATTCTTGTTCATTGATGATAATTTTAATGTAATCGATTCTGATGTTCGATTGAATATTTCTTAAATATTGATTTTGTGCTAAATAATCAATTTTCGTCCATTATATCAATGTTTCGTATATCATAATAATAATGACTGTTAATTAGCCAATTAAGCTATTCTATAGAATAGCCATAATTTTGAATTAATATAGATCAATTTGGATCAATGTGATTAATTTGGTAAATATTATTAATTGATGATTTAGATGAAATTTAGTTGGCAGAATTTGAATTAATTGAATACTTCTAATTTTTTATCCATCTTATTTTGTTGCAAATTTGATAAAGTTTGCAATTTGTAAGTTCCATTTATATATCAGAATTCAACTACTCATTTTTTTTTAAATTCCATTTAACCGCCCGACTCTTGGCTCAGTGGCAACGTACGCCGCTGGTGAGCATGAGGGCTGAGGCTCACCTCGCTGGCGGCTTTGTTGTAAACACTGTTTCAAAAAACGAGGAGTTTCAATGGTGTTTGGGATGTTCAGCAACAACTTGCTTCGTTAGTTGATGTTACCTGATGAGAGTTTTGCAGGTTTTCTCTCATACCATACGCGAATGCCATGTAATTCCCCCTAAAAGTCCTCCCCCGGAAGGCACTTTCTCAAGGCACTCGGAACAAAGTCAGTTTCTACCTACGGTGCTCCATCCCAACAGAAGCTGCTCGCTATCTCTACATCCATGATGAGACTACTCATGGGATGTCCATCCCCTGCACTACAGGACACTGAGGATTAGTCACTACACATTCCATTTAATAACTAAAATTTCATTTAGCCATTTCTATGAAATAAAATGTAATGCATTATAGTATAGCATTTCGTGCTCTCTTTTTCAATTCCTTCTATTAGTTCACACTCTCTCTATATATATCTTGTTCAAATTTTCAATCGTTCATAAAATACTTTTTATCATCCACTCACGTTCAAATACATTTTTAAACTTGTAGTGGATGACACTGAATGTTAATACAGTTTTTTCAAATATTAATTCAGTAATTAAATTTTATTAATTGATTTCAGTTTTTTTAGATTTAAGTTGCATATATTTACCAATAGAAGGCGCCAGATAAACTTAAAAAATGAATGAAAATTATTTATAAAGGACTGTCTGCAATATAGTGAAAAAAAGGAGGAATTGACTTTTAATTTTTTTTTTTTTATTACTTGTTTCTCTAGGTCATCTTTCAATGTTAATTAATAGCATTACCTTCTAGCGTGGGAGCCGACACTTATAGTTGTGTGTCGAGGCGATAGCCACACATCACTTAAATCATGTGATGATGGCGTTTTTATTTATTTTTCACTCGCCAACTTTTTGTCGATTTACTGAGTTCTGATATTGGTCTTTGGATGATAATTTTAATGTAATCGATTCTGATGTTCGATTGAATATTGATGTTTGTGCTAAATAATCAACATTCGTCCATTACATAAATGTTTCGTATATCATAAAAATAATAGTCATTATTGACTTAATGGCTATTCTATACTTAATGGCTATTCTATAGAATAGCCATTAAGAAAATAATGGCTGTTAATTAACCAATTAAGTTATTCTATAGAATATCCATAATTTTGAATTCATATAGATCTATTTGGATCAATGTAGATTAATTTGGTAAATATTATTAATTAATTCAGATGAGATTTAGTTGGCAGAATTTGAATTAATTGAATACTTCAAGTTTTTATCCTTCTATTTTGTTTGCAAATTTCATGAAGAATTCAATTAACCATCTTTTTTAATTCCTTCTATTAGTTCACACTCTCCCTATATATATCTTGTTCAAATTTTCAATCGTTCATAAAATACTTTTTATTCATCCACTCTAGTTCAAATACATTTCTTTTGAACTTGTAGTGGATGACACTGGATGTTAATACAGTTTTTTAAATATTAATTCATTCATTAAATTTTATTAATTGATTTTAGTTTTTTTTAGATTTAAGTTGCATATATCTACCAATAGATGGCGCCAGATAAACTTAAAAAAATGAATGAAAATTATTTATAAAGGACTTTCTGCAATATAGTGAAAAAAAGGAGGAATTGACTTTAAATTTTTTTTTTATTACTTGTTTTTAGGTCATCTTTCAATGTTAATTAATAGCATTACCTTCTAGCGTGGGAGCCAACACTGATAGTTGTGTGTCGAGGCGATAGTCACACATCACTTAAATCATGTGATGATGGCGTTTTTATTTATTTTTTTCACTCGCCAACTTTTGTCGATTTGCTGAGTTCTGATTATTGGTCTTTGATGATAATTTTAATTTAATCAATTCTGATATTCGATTGAATATTTTTAAATATTGGTTTTGGGGATAAATTCGTTATTAATCAACATTCGTTCTTAATAATTATATAACGGGGTTACGTATAGCAGAAAATTTATGATAATAATTATTATTACTGCTTCAATAGCTATTCTGTAGATTTTGAATTAATGTAGATCGATTTGATAACTATTATTAATTGATTTAGAGAAGATTTATTTGGCAGAATTTGAATTCTTTTTTAAGCTTTTTATCAGTCTATTTTGCTGCAAATTTGACAAAAGTTTGCAATTAGTAGGATTCATTTATAGATCAGAATTTAGTAACCATATTTTTAAACTTCCATCATCATCATCATCATTGGCGCAACAGAACCATGGTGGGCCAAGGATTTCTAGACATGAGATGTTTTCTTTTACGGGGTAAGGCTGTCGGTCTTAGATCCAATGCTTTACAGTCATATTAAACCGGGACCTACGGTTTAAAGTGGATTCCGAACCACAACAAACATCCATGGCATCGCTGGGAATCGAACCCGAAACCTGTGGCACCCAGCGCCAGAGCGCTAATCACTCGTCCATCAGGCCAAAGATAACATTTATTTGGCAGAATTTAAAATATTTTAAAGTTTTTATCCATCAATTTTGTAGTAAATTTGGTAAAGTTCTGCAAACTGTAAGTTCCATTTATTATAGATCAGGATTTCTTAACCATTTTTTTTTAAATTCCATTTAGCCGCGGGACTCGTAGCTCGGTGTCAACATGCACCCTGGTGAGCAATAGGGTTGAGGCTCAATCCGTTGATGGCTTTGTTGTAAACATTGTTTCAAAAAACGGTGAGACTCGTGATGACTTTGTGATGTTCAGCATCTTGCCCCGTGAGTCGGATTACCGGCTGGGAGTTTTGCTGGTTTTCTCCCATACGATACCTGAATGCAGGGTAGTTGACCCCTTAAAAGTCTTCCTGGAAGGCACTGTCCTCATTCTTCAGTGACACGGAGCCAAGTCAGACTTATATCCACGGGTGCTCCATCACAACAGAAGCTGCTCGGTATCTCTCCACCCATGAGTGGACTAGTCATGGAATGTCCATCTCGCACTACAGCACACTGAGGATTAAACATAACACATTCCATTTAATCTCTAAAATTTCATTTAGCCATTTCTATAAAATAAAATGTAATGTATTACAGTATAGCATTTCGTACTCTCTTTTTCAATTCCTTCTATTAGTTCACACTCTCCTATATATATCTTGTTCAAATTTTGAATCGTTCATAAAATACTTTTTATTCATCCACTCAAGTTCGAATACACTTTCTTAAATTTGTAGTGGATGACACTTGATGTTAATACAGTTTTTTAAAATATTAATTCAGTAATTAAATTTAATTAATTAATTATAGTTTTTTTTTTAGATTTAAGTTGCATATATCTACCAATAGATGGCGCCAGATGTAAGAGGAAAATTTCAACTTTATTTGTAAAGGACTTTTTTGCAATATAGTGAAAAAAAAGTTGGAAATGAGTTTAAAAAAATTTTTTTTTTTATATTACTTGTTTATATTTGTTCTTATAATTTTCTTCAAAAAAAAAATCATGGTCAAAGAGGCAGAGGAAAAATCACAATATAGATAGATTTCTTTGCCTAATCATGTCGATAGTTTCGCTTGAGTTATTCTACACATTTATTGTGATAAGCATAAAGCATTAAACATTCAACAAATTCTTCAACGATGAAAGACATTAAATATATTTGTATTTTGTTCTTATTCATGCTTTATCTAAAAAAAATTATAAATAGCACACAAAAGAAACCGATATTTTTTTTTATCATGATTTAGTCACTTATTATACAGTATAAGAAGTTGACAATCTGTTGAACCATTTCTCTTATCTGTGAAACAACAAGTTTTTATTTGAGCACTAGATACTGTAAAATAAATTAAAGTCAATTAATTTGTAATCATAACATTCTAAATGATTTTGAAAACTACTTTAAACAAGTCCTGATTTCTTCATTATTTATATTTGACTTTACGTTTTTGTTAAATTTTTTTATCTGTTTTTAAAATATTTAGTGTACCTCAAGTGCACTTTTTATTATTATTATTATTTTTTTTTTTTTTAATTTAAAAAAAAAAAATCAATCTTTTTTTAAAAAGGTTTTTAGTTTAATTTTTGTGACATACTTTAAAGTAATTAAAATTTTTAATTTAAAATATAGAAATTTTATTCTTATTCTTGTTTTGACGTTTTTTATTATTTAAAATTTTATATTTATAAATTATTTTAAATTTATTTATTCATTAATTCAAGAATTTATATACTATTTATTATTTTAATTATTTTTTATTTTATTTTAATTAATTTATTTCAAAAATTAAATTTATTTATTTTAATTAAATATTTATTTAATTTTTACTAATTGCAAAAATTACCATTACTTGGTTTGTTATTATTATTATTATTATTATTATTTTGTTCAAATACTTCTATTAACTCACACTCTCCCTTATATATATCTTTTTTCAAATTTCCAATCGTTCATAAAATACTTTTTATTCATCCACTCGAGATCAAATAAATTTTTTTGAACTTGTTGTGGATGACACTTGATGTTAATACAGTTTTTTCAAATGTTAATCCGTTAATTAAATTTAATTTATTAATTTTAGTTTTTTTTAGATTTAAGTTGCATGTATCTACCCATAGATGGCGCCAGATAAACTTAAAAAATTGAATGAAAATTATTTATAAAGGACTTTCTGCAATATAGTGAAAAAAGTAGGAATTGACTTTAATTTTTAAAGTCAAGTATGTGAAAGTGTTTTTTATATTACTTGTTATTATTATTTTGTTATTAGAATAATTCGGTCGAACGTTGCTGATTATCTGTTCGAATACAAAACTTTGCTTATATGTTTGCATGAATTGCTGAAGCTTGTTGATTGCTTGTATTATTGATTACTTATATAAAATGAAGAATATTATATTTGTAGCGCCAATAAGATCGAAGCAGAACTTATTTGCTTGAAAAGTAACGTATTCAAGATACATTGAATTTGTTTTTATCAGAAAACCTGCCCTTTTTTATTGCTTTTTGTTAGTCACCACATGGGGGAATTGTACCAGATGCAAACGATACAAGGGGTGCTCTTAAGGATGGGGGAGGGGGCTATTAAACTGCTTTCACGTGGTGAAAGGCGGAACTAAAACTTCCTAGAAGGACTTTTATCTTTTACAATTTATGCCATATTATAGAAAAGAAAATTGTTGATGGGAGATATTTTATCACGATCTTCTCAGACTCTATTGTTTTTTACAAAGCGGTGGCTCATGCATATCACCAACGGGTATCGAACCTTCGCCGATATGCTTCTAACTTCTTTCATTGGGCAATTAGGAATCGAACATCTGATGGACATTTAATAACACAAACAGAAACTTCGCCTTTTATTAGTATTTATGAACAATTAATTTGGTACAATCGAAATAAATAAAAGAATTTAGCATAATTATCACATTTTAAAATTATGTTCTTTATACTTCGAAGTTTTGTAAGAAATTTACATATAAAAAGTTACTTTTCTAAGATGAATCTGCTTCTTTTACGTGTGTGTTAAAGACCTGTACTTGTATGCTTTTTTTATAAATATATATTCTGTTGCTGTTATTTTATGTTATATAAAATTAATACTTTTTTTCGATCAATCAGTACGACAGTGAAATGATAAAGTTTTACAGATCTGATTTTTAGAACTAAATTAATTTTTTGAATAAAAGTTAATTTCAAATACTAAAGAGTTGTTGTTCTAATGCAGCTGGCAATGCAGACAGTTAATCCTTATGCCATAAGCAAGGACTTGCATAAGCAAAGTTACTCATTTAGCACTACCCAGGGGGCACGTGTAGCTTGAAGATAGGCTACGGGCGCTTTTTTTTTTCTACGACTTTTTTTTTCTTTCTTCTAATGCAGCTGGCAAATAGACCTTGATCTTTTATACCATAAGGGCTGCACCGATGTTACTCACTTTGCATTACCCAGGGGGCGCATGTAACTTGAAGATAAGCCACGGACGCGGAGTAACATTACCCCCACAAGGCTCTACGATCCTAATAAGAACGGGACCTACGGTTTAAAGTGGATTCCGAACCATTACAAATATCCATGGCACAGCCGGGATTCGAATCCGATACCTGTAATACCGCCAACGCTAACCACTTGGCCATCAGGCCCCAAATGCTAAAGTGTTTCTCATGCTTCGTAAAAAATCAAAATTCTTTACAGAAATCTTTTAATATTCTTAATGTTTCATTCTTTTTTAAGTCTTAAATTTTATTATTCTAGTTTATAGTAATTTTTTACTTCATCTTTTCGTATTGATTCGTTATAACAATTAAGAATCATTTAATTTAAATACAATACGAAAAAACTTAGTTCAGCATTTTAAAACTACGTCTTGAAAAGTTTGAAAGGAACTCAAGTACAAAAAGTTATTTTCTTAACACGAATTTACATTTAAAGAATATTCATTTTTTATTCTTAATACATTCTGATTCCGTGTTTTACATGTTTTTATTTCGACTTTAGAAGATCTATTTTTAACGCCAATGCAAATAAAAGACACGTCGAATACAAACCCCTGAAGGCGTTTTCGTTTGTATGGAACTATTGTGATTTAGGCTTAGCTACACACGCGATGGTGTTCGGCATTTTATAATCTCTTCGTTCCGAATAAAAGAAAAACTAATCCTCTGTGTAGAAGAATTGAAATGAAATGATAAGCTGAAAATGGCGTCCATTTTGAAAGTGGGTTGCTGAATTTCGCCCTTTTTTGACGGAGTTGCTTTCTCAAAGTTGCTGACATAAATCTGACAGAGGAAATATTGCTTTTTGTATAGAGGTTATTTGTGTAAAACATATTTGTTAAAATACGATGCAGAAAGACATGAAAAATTTAAGTATGAGATAAACAGTTTTATGTCAATCGTTTTTTAATCTTTTAGTTGAAATACACAGTCATTTAAAATGTTTAGCTATTTTGTTTGTTATAAAAACTTTGAATAGAAATTCCTCTGATTTTTTTTTTAAAATATTATTTGTTGATTATTGAATTTTAACTATTTGAAAGACATAAATTGTTAAATAGCTTTTATTATCATGAATATGATGTTGTGCTGGTTAGGGGTCCGTGACGTTATCCAAAAATGACAGTCATGCAAATAAAACTAAATTTCAAATTTTGGCGGAAAATGGTACTTTGGGCCCCTTAACTCTTGAACTAATTTATGAATAACGTTAGTCTTAAGGAATTTTCTGGAGAATTTGGCTTTTGGTTGAAGTGTTTTTGTAGTATGGTTTTGAATCACTTTTCAGGTTTTGGGTTGGGATTTTAAACATTTGTATTTCCAGTGGCTATAAGTACTCTTAGTGCGTTGATCAATTCTTTCTTCTGAAGTTTCATATTTATCACTTTTGGCATTTTTCGGTGCCTATTCAGCTATATAGTGTTTCTTATTGTATTTGGAATACTTCATTCTTCATTTATGCCTAAAATTTTTAAACTTTGATATATTTTTCTGGGTATTGTATGTGATAACGTTTCTTGTAGAATTTGGAATACTTCATTCTTCATTTACGACGACATGTATTTTATTTTTGTATATTCTTTTAGAGATTCTTGAACAATTCATTCTTCATGAAGTTCTTGATCTATTCAACATTGCTATATTCATGTGGCTATTGTATTTGGCCATTCTTGTAGTATTCCAATCAATTGCATTATTAATCATTGGTGTATTCCTGAGTTTATTCATCCGTTCTAGAATGTTCACACATACGTCGAAATGTGGCGAGCAGGTTTCCATTTTTTTTTTTTTATTTATTTATTCATTTGGTTTTTACCTCTATAAATTAAAAATAAGTAATTCTAATTAAAACAATCAGCTATTAAAATAGTGCAATTTTTATTATTCAATGCCTTTTTTACTAACTTTTAAAAATTTTACTTTTTATTTTTTGCTAGTTAAATTATAAAATGAAATAAAAATAGTGTCATATGGATTAAAATTTCTATTACTCTGACATGAATTTAAATTTTATATAGGGACAAAAATTTGATTTTCTATTTTATTTTAGTTGTTTTAAATTCTGTGATTGAGTCTGATTTACGTAATTTTTATTTTATAATTAACTCAAAGATTTTAAGGGAGAACTTTTTTACTATTTATTACTAATTTATTTACTACTATTATTTTTTACTATATTATTTTGTTAAAAATAAGGTATAATATTAGTTAAAATTATTAAAAATAAAAATATTGTAAAGAACTTTCATTAATATGATATTAAATCTACTGTATTAAAAAGTTACACATTTTTGGTTGTACATTATTATTCTCTAACGATACATAAAAAAAACTGTCCCCTTGTCTCAAGGATTTTAAGGGAACTTTTTTACGATTTATAACTAATTCGTGTACTACTATTATTTTTTACTATATTATTTAATTATTTTTATTATTTTTTTAAAAATAACTTATAATATTAATTAAAATTATTAAAAATAAGAATATTATAAAAACTTTCATCAATTCGATATTAAATCTGAATTAAAAAAAGTAATACATTTTTGGTTGTACATTATTCTCTAACAATACATAAAAAAAAAAAAAAAAAAAAACGTTCCATTGTCTCATGGATTTTAAGGAAGAACTTTACTATTATTTACTATTATTTATTACTAATTTATTTACTACTATTATTTTTTTACTATATTATTTATTTATTTTTTATTTTTTATTAAAAATAAGTTATAATATTAATTAAAATTATTTAAAAATTAAAACATTATAAGGGAATTTCATCAGTACGATATGAAATCTGCTGTATTAATAATTTAATACATTTTTGGATATACATTATTCTCTAACAATGCATAAAAAAAAAAAAAAAAAAAACCGTTCCATTTGATTCTAACATTGATGTAATAACAAAATGCTGAAAGCGAAATAATTTAAAGCTCCCAATTTCCCAGTTTTATCATAAACATGATTAATTTAGACAATCACGGGAAAGAATTGGTGAAATTTGTGAAATGCACACCATTGTTTTCAGTAGCGGACATTGGTCAACAAAGGAAACCGTCAGCTTTAATGTAGAAATGTCCAGTTTAGTCTTCGCAGCTCTACCACAATGTGGCCGTGACTGAATTTAGCATTCGCAATCGTTTTTACTGTAGAGTTTATGAAATTCTCAAAAAAGGGGTTGTTGCTTTCACGTACTGATTGAAAGGAAATTGTGCATCCCTTTTCCTATTTCAAATCGGTAGGGTTTTTATGCATTTTAATTAATTTTGCTTAATGATTGTTGTGAATTGAGGATTTTGATTGGCGTAAAAATTTCGCGTGAGAATTTTTTTTGTGAGATAGCCAATAGTTCGTATATCTTTCTATTATAGAAAAATTTTTGGCAACAACAAGACGTTTTTTTAAAACTTTTTTCTTTCGCTTTTAGACACATTCGCCAAACGATTAAAAAAAGTTGCATCGAACTATGAATTGCCTGCAATTTAATCGAGTCGTATTAAGGGGAATACCACGTATTTCCTTAATAAAACCAATTATTTCCTTGGAAATACCAATGTATATTATTAAAAGTAAAACAATTGTAGCCTTTATTTCAGCAATTAAATTAATTAGAAATATATAAAATTTTATTGTGCTTTCTAGCAGATCATCTTTATAAACTTTAAAATTAAAAACACTTCAAATAATTCGATTAAATATTAATAAATAATAAATTAAATAATCAATTAACAATTTAAAAATTTAATAAAACTCTGAAGTTATTGGTGATTCAAAATATATTTCAGAATAGTGAAAGCAATTAGAGAGATTTGGAGAGATAAAGAACTTCGGATAATGGAATGGAATAATATAATAATAAGAGATAATAGAATAATATAATGAGAGATAATGGAGTAATATAATAAGAAAATGGAGTAATATAATAAGATAATGGAAAATATAATAAGAGATAATGGATAAAATAATAAGAGATAATGGAGTAAAATAATAAGAGATAATGGAGTAAAATAATAAGAGATAATGGAAATATAATAAGAGATAATGGAGTAATATAATAAGAGATAATGGAAATATAATAAGAGATAATGGAGTAATATAATAAGAGATAATGGAGTAATATAATAAGAGATAATGGAGTAATATAATAAGAGATAATGGAATTATGAAATGGAATAATATAATAATAAGAGATAATTGAATTATGAAATGGAATAATATAATAATAAGAGATAATTGAATAATGAAAACATTTTCGGAATAGTGGAATTGTGAAAACAGTTTCGGAATAGTGGAATTGTGAAAACAGTTTCGGAATAGTGGAATAATAAAACGCTTTCTTAAATAATGAAAATAGTTTTCGGAATTGTATTATAAAATCTAGTTCCTTTACTGTCATTTTAAAACAAACATATTTAATTAAGTTATATGTAAACATTACTAAAATTATTATGTAAAAGAATGAATTCCATCTCGTAAAACAAACATCAGTAATTTTATATATATATTTTCATTTCTGTTATGTATGTGTACTTGTTAAAAGTATTAAAGTACTTATAAAATACTTATAAGTGAATAAGTACTTGTTAAAGTACTTATTCACCATTTTTTTCACATTTCTCTTAAAGAAGGAAGTACTAATTCAATTATTTCTACATTATTGTTGTAGATAACAATCTTCTGTTTGCCTGATAACAATCGTCAAATTTGGATTACAACTTGACATTTTATTTGTTTTTTTTAAAAATAAGGCTGCCCTGCGGTATCTTATTTTACTTAACTAATGATGCCACAGTGATGCATGTCTTCTCCCACCTTGTTAAAGTAATTGGATAAGGGTTGTATTTTTCTGGTTGGCTAGTGCAGAAAATGCACTGTTTTAGAAGCCATAGTCCATTTGTTTTGGGACAAATATTGGTGTGTTTAGGGAGATTTCCTGCTTATGTCGTGATTTATATACAACATGCAAACATGTAAATCAATTTTTGTTCCTTGCAATTTGTCATCAATTGGCAAAAAAGGGTAAATAATACATTTAAAATATACATTTTATACACGAAGACTAATACTTAATGTAAAAAGAGTAATGAAAAAAGAATTTATTTTGATGTAAATTATAATCGATTCTTGTGAAGGGTTTTCGTTTTGCAGAAAATTGGTGGGAGTCACCAATGTAATGTAGCAGTTTTTTATTTATGGAATTACATTTTAGATTTATTATTTCATTATAAAATGAAAAAAATTTAATGACCATTTATTAAATAAAAAATGAGCTTTTATATGTGATAATAGTTATCAGATATTATTCTAAAAAATTTAGATATTGCAAAATATAATTTGATATAATTTGAATTGTTATATTTGTGAAATTGATATCAGTTGAATTGATAATTGTGAAATTGATATCAGTTGAATTGATAATTGTGAAATTGACATCAGTTGAATTGATATTTGGAATTTGTGAAATTGATATAATTTTGAAATGAAGTTAATATTTGAATTGAAATTGATATCAGTTAAATTGATCAAAATTGATAAATTTGAAATGGTATTTGGGATTATAAAATTCAAATTAATAATTATAAAATCAATTGAATTGATAATTGTAAAATTGATATAACTTGAATTGATAGTTTTGAATTTGATATCTGTTGAATTGAGAAATCTGAAATTGATACCAATTGAATTGAAAATTGGGATATTGATAAACATTTTGTTAGTTTTATGTTTTCATTAAACTTAGAGTTACAACGTATAGTGTTTATTATTTTTCGATTTCCTAAATTAATAATTTATTATAAAATTCGGTTTTATTTCCTAATATATTTATAAATCATGATTTATTTCCTAATATATGTATAAATAATTAAATCCTATTTCCAAAAATAATTTTTTATCAAATATTTACTATATTTAATTTCAATAGATTCGAATAAAAATACATCAATTGATGGGTCACACAGATATTTTCTGTAGATAACAAATGCAACATTTATTGAATCATTTGTAAAACTTTTATTGTGTTACATATTAAGCCTTAGCACGAATAACATGGATGCAAGTGATAACATCATATAGTAGATTCTTTTAGTTACCAACTACAAAATGCTTTTTGGTCGCCTGAGAATAAGGTTATTATTACCCGATCGAATAAGGGAAAATTTGGATCACTGATTTTTCTATAAATACAAGTATTTGTGTGACTAGAGTAGAGAAATAGGATGGAAGGATTTTTAGCGATTATGATGCAAAAAGTTCCTTCAACCACGGGTCGCCATTTTAACCTCCATTGCCTTTTAGCCAAAGATTTGGAACCGTAACTTTATCCCCAGTTCTTCGCGTGATTGCGTGTTGCCACGCAATACTTACTTATACGCTTATACGTAGATCGTTTGCTTAAATGTTGCGTCATTTCTTCGAAATTTAGTGTTTTGTGATTTTAATTATAGTTGTAGTTGTCATGTTTTCAGTAATTAAACTCACCAAGCGTTGGATATGAAGCAACTTAACAAGTAAATCGGTAGTAAATCTAATTTTAAAGAAGTAAATTGTTTACGCTCGGTGAATGCATTTTGCAGGTAATTGATTTTATTTCCGTGTACTCGTATGGCCTGTCAAGCGGTGAGGCGTTCTTTACTATTTACAGGACCTAGGCACACAATGACTAATTGTTATTGGCAGTTTTCGTTGAATTAATCTTATAAAAAATATAAACCTGCGTCAGAATTTTTCAAGAATTTAATTAAAACATTCAATTATTGTGTATAAAAAGTCAATATTTACAAGAGGAAATTCCTTTTGAGCTATGTTTTTTTCTTTCATTTTTAATATTTATTCTATTTTATATTCAATGTTTCATAATTTGATATTTATATGGTAATATTTAAATGCGAATATTTATTTAAATTTATTAAGAAAATTCTATTTTTGATTAATTATGATTCTATTTTCGAATATTGTATTGAATTTGAATTATTACTGCATTAAAATTTTAAATATATAAACATTAATACTTTATAAAATTTATTTTATTTTATTTAATAGTTAAACAAATGAATTCAGTAGTGTTTATGATATAAATAAAAATTTACTAATTAACACAATAGCTATAATAAAGATTCAGTTTTTTTATCCATTTTTTACTATAATACTTATACTATTTATTATTGTCATTTCATTTCAATTTGAGTAGTCAGAATAATTTTTAACATTTTCGAAATTTTGAAATATATTTATCATTTTCAGTAGAATTTTGAAATAATTTTTCATAAAACTTAGTAAAAACACAAAGTTATTGTTATCCTACGTACATAATGGAGTTTGTTTTTATGAAGAATACATTCTCCCTTTTAATGTTAGTTTTATGTTAAAAAGAATTCAGTCAACAAAAACATTTTAGTATTTAAAAACTTTGTATTGCTTTATCTGAAAGAGTAAATGCATGCATGTATTTAGATTTTTTTTTCCTTATACGCCGTTTTAAGGAGCACAATTTTACTACTATTACTAATATAACAACTTAATTCATAGCCTAAACAATTGATTACATACAAAATCTTTTTGAACTGTCGTTTTTAATGTCGTTTTTTGTCGTGTAATCCTAAAATTACTACAGTTAATGACCTCGTTCTGTATCACAAATATTGCAGTCTACAACTTGTCTTTAGCTGTTCATAAGCCCTCCTGGGTAAGTTTCAAACTGTTTAAATCTTTGTGATTGTAAATCTCATATAAAACTATACAAGACATGTGAATTAAGCTTCAATTAGACAATTTTCAGTATTGAAGCTTAATAATGACTTTTAAAACCATTTTGGAATATTAAGATTCAAATTTATGCAAAAATATTTCCTTTGGAAGAACCATCGCTTGAAATTGCTGCTACCTCATGAACAATTTATAAACTCGTCTTGTATCACAAATATTGCAGTCCACAACTTATCTTGTAGTTGTTCACAATCCCTCCTGAGTAAGTTACCAAACTGTTTAAATCATCGTGATTGTAAATCTCGTATAAAACTCTGCAAGACATATGGATTAGTGCGACAATTTTTCAGTACTCAAGCTTAATAATGATTTATAAAACCATTTTGGAATATTTAGGATTCATATCTATGCAAAATATTTCCTTTGGCTTTAATAGCAGAATCATCGCTTAAAATTGCTGCTGTCTCATGAACAATTTATGAACTCGTTCTGTATTACAAATATTGCAATCTACAACTTATCTTGTAGTTGTTCATAATCCCTCCTGAGTAAGTTACCAAACTGTTTAAATCATCATTGTAAATCTCGTATAAAACTCTGCAAGACATATGGATTAGTGCGACAATTTTTCAGTACTCAAGCTTAATAATGATTTATAAAACCATTTTGGAATATTTAGATTCATATCTATGCAAAATATTTCCTTTGGCTTTAATAGCAGAATCATCGCTTAAAATTGCTGCTGTCTCATGAACAATTTATGAACTCGTTCTGTATTACAAATATTGCAATCTACAACTTATCTTGTAGTTGTTCATAATCCCTCCTGAGTATTACCAAACTGTTTAAATCATCGTGATTGTAAATCTCGTATAAAACTCTGCAAGACATATGGATTAGTGCGACAATTTTTCAGTACTCAAGCTTAATAATGATTTATAAAACCATTTTGGAATATTTAGGATTCATATCTATGCAAAATATTTCCTTTGGCTTTAATAGCAGAATCATCGCTTAAAATTGCTGCTGTCTCATGAACAATTTATGAACTCGTTCTGTATTACAAATATTGCAATCTACAACTTATCTTGTAGTTGTTCATAATCCCTCCTGGTAAGTTACCAAACTGTTTAAATCATCGTGATTGTAAATCTCGTATAAAACTCTACAAGACATATGGATTAGTGCGACAATTTTTCAGTACTCAAGCTTAATAATGATTTATAAAACCATTTTGGAATATTTAGGATTCATATCTATGCAAAAAATATTTCCTTTGGCTTTAATAGCAGAATCATCGCTTAAAATTGCTGCTGTCTCATGAACAATTTATGAACTCGTTCTGTATTACAAATATTGCAATCTACAACTTATCTTGTAGTTGTTCATAATCCCTCCTGAGTAAGTTACCAAACTGTTTAAATCATCGTGATTGTAAATCTCGTATAAAACTCTGCAAGACATATGGATTAGTGCGACAATTTTTCAGTACTCAAGCTTAATAATGATTTATAAAACCATTTTGGAATATTTAGGATTCATATCTATGCAAAATATTTCCTTTGGCTTTAATAGCAGAATCATCGCTTAAAATTGCTGCTGTCTCATGAACAATTTATGAACTCGTTCTGTATCACAAATATTGCAATCTACAACTTATCTTTAGTTGTTCATAATCCCTCCTGGGTAAGTTTCCAAACTGTTTAAATCATCGTGATTGTAAATCTCGTATAAAACTCTGCAAGACATATGGATTAGTGCGACAATTTTTTTCAGTACTCAAGCTTAATAATGATTTATAAAACCATTTTGGAATATTTAGGATTCATATCTATGCAAAATATTTTTTGGCTTTAGCAGAATCATCAAAATTGTTAAAATCTCGCTGCTACCTCATGGACAGTTTATGAACTCGTTCTGTATAAAACCTGCAAGACAATATTGTAATCTACAACTTTTCTTACAGCTGTTCATAATCCTCCTGTCTAGTTTCCAAATCAGTCTAAACTGTCTTTATTTAAAAGTTTGTTTAAAATCTCATAAATAAAAAACCCTGCAAGACATGTAAATTATTGCGATAATTTTTTCAGTATTGGAGCTTAATAATGACTTATAAGACCGATTTTGGAATATATAACACTCATATTTATGCAAAAATATGTCCTTTGGGAAAACCATCGCTTAAAATTGCTGCTACATCATGAACAGTTTATGAACTCGTTCTATATCACAAATATTGTAGTCTACAACTTGTATTGTAGCTATTCATAATATCTCCTGGGTAAGTTTCTAAACTGTTTACATCATTGTGATTGTAAATCTTAATAAAACTCTGCAAGACATGTGGATTAGTGCGACAATTTTTCAGAATTAAAGCTTAATAATGGCTTATGAAACTATTTTGGAATATTTAAGATTCATATTTACGCAAAAATATCTTCTTTTGGAGAACAATCTCTTAAAATTGCTGCTACCTCATAAACAGTTTATGGAATCATTCTGTATAACAAATATTGTAGTTTACAACTTGCTAGTAGTTGTTCATAATCCCTCCTGGGTAAGTTTCCAAATTGTTCAAATTATTTTCATTGTAAATCTTATATAAAACTCGGCAAGACATGTGGATTAGTACGACAATTTTTCATTATTAAAGCTTAATAATGACTTATAAAACCATTTTGTAATATTTAAGATTCATATTTATGCAAAAATACTTTTTGGAAGAACCATCTTTTAAACTTGATGCTACCTCATGAACTCGTTCTGTGTCATAAATATTGTAGTCTACAACTTAACGTTCATAATCCCTTTTGGGTAAGTTTCCAAACTGTTTAAATCATTGTGATTGTAAATCTTATAAAAACTCTGCAAAACATTGGATTAGTACGACGATTTTCAAGATTGCAACTTAATAATGTCTTACAAAACCATTTTGGAATATATAAGAGTCGTGTCTATGCAAAATATTTCCTTTGGCAGAATCATCACTTAAAATTGCTGCTATCTCAGGAATTTTTATGATTCTCTTATTTATAAGCTGGTACATCTTATTTATGAACAAAACTTTACTTCCATCTAACAGAAATCAAACCAGGAATTCTATATGAAATCAGCTCTATGAAATCCTTTTAAAATTGGCGAGTTGTGTTGCCAACAGTTACGCCAACAGCCGTTGCCACGACTTTCCACATAAATCTTCAAGAGGAATTTGTTGCTGAATAATCAATGATGTCGTAAAGAGAGGCTCGGAATCGGTTTAGGAACACATTCATCTTAGAAAGTATTTTAGAATCCATGACGTAACACCAGTAGACACGGTTACGGTGATGTTGTTCCGATCAGATACGGGCCACCGACATGAAGCCATCCCTCAGTGATCTTCTTTCGCGGTCGGCCGGTCGAGTTGATGACATGTTTCCAAAATTTATTAGGTCTGTTATACCCCACACAGGAGAATCCGCCGAAGTTTTTTTTTTTTTTTTTTTTTTTTTTTTACGTTCGGCAATTAATTTTCTCACTTCGTTTTTTTTTTTTTTTTTTTTTTTAACTTTCGTAAATTCAAGGTAAAAGTAAAAAAAAAAAAAAAAAAGGAAATTTCGAGATCGATGTTGGTGGTAGCACATTTGAACAGTTGTGACAGTTAAGTAATTAAAAGGTTTTTTTTTTTTTTTTTCGCTTACACTTTTCCTTTAAGGCCTCACATTGCTTGTGTGGGGTCAGAAATGAAAAGTGTAAGCCAATGAAGCCACTTGAGTTTGACCCATGAATTCACGAATACCAAATATAAGTCGAGGGCATACACTATATATTGTTAACACTCTAAAAGGCAAATAAACCGAATAGGACATGTCGTACATTGGATCAACAATTACAGTACCTTCATAGCAAATTTGGAGTTATTGGGTATAGGCATAAATATTATATTCTTTGAAATGAAATTAAAATTCTGAACATACTGAAAATACTGAAGTTATTTGAAACCATTAATAAATTTCATTTTTTTTTTCATTTTTTTAATTTATGTCAAATAATAAACTTTATTACACTCATATGACATTAAAATACTGAAGTTATTTAAAAACACTAACAAATTTCACTTTTTATATTCTTTTAATTTCTGTCAAATAATAAACCTTATTATACTCTTTGGTATAAAATTAAAATGCTGAAGTTATTTAAAAATCATTAATAGATTTCACTTTTTTATTCGTTTAATTGTCAAATAATAAACCTTATTATATTATTTGACATGAAATTAAAATACTCAAGATACTGAATACTAATATTTAAAAATCATTAATAAATTTCTCTTTTTTATTCGTTTAATCCCTGTCATATAATAAACTTTAATGTTCTCCTTGACATGAAATTAAAAGACTGCAGTTATTTAAAATCATTAATAAATTTCACTTTTTTGTTCGTGTAATTCCTGTCAAATAAAAAAAAACCTTATTTATATTCTTTGACATTACAATACTGTAGTTATTTAAAATCATTAACAAATTTCATTTTAAAAAAACGAAATCTTTATTTCGTTTTTCGTTCTTACTTTTTTTCGTTTTTCGTTTAATTTCTAACAAATAATAAACTTTATTATACTCTTGGACATGACAAGTTTTGCCATATAATCTGCCCATGAATCGTAACGAGAGTTATTATTTTTAATACAATGTATAAATTTACATAATGCAGATGATTGCAAAAAACGGTTCCATATTAATATTTCATCAACAATCTTGATAGTACTATTTTCTATATTTAACAGGAATAATAAGAATCTGCAATTATAATAAACAGGTCTAATAATCTTATCTAACTGAAGATAAATGACGTTATGAATTATTTTCTCCATTATACATAACTTTAAATACAATTACAGAAAACGTATTTTTTTTTTTTACTGATTCGTATTTGTATACGTGTAACATGCAAATTGGAAATTTAGAGTTATTAAACTAACTTCCAATTAATTGTTTTAAAAAAGTTAATTAAAGCACTTGGTCCAATTAATTTTTGTTTAAATATTATTGACGCACTTTTTCTAATTAATGCAAATCAATTTTTTTTTTGTTTTGAAAGGATTTATTATATAATTTGTATTCTACAACTTCCGCATTAGACTATTGTTTAAATTGAATAGGACAAAGACTTTCAAAAATCATTTATGAGACAGAAAAGAAATGCATAATTTTGTGCCTTGAATTAAATGATTTTCCAACCGGTACCCCAGTTGTACCCTTTTGTACTGGTACAGGGAATTGGTACTCTTCTCTCAATTCTTCGAAATGTAGACTTGCCAGCATACTGATTCATTGCGATTATTCTTTGTATAGACATGTAAATGTTTCCTAGATTTACAAATTGGGAAAAATATGAGCAAAAGAGCGTCCAAATAATACTGACTTAAAAGTTGCTCCTTTATTTTTCGATGTATGTTCAATTTAATGGAAAACATTATGTTCCTGACAACTTTATTGTTATTTATTTTTGCTATGATTTTATTAATCACAACTACGCTAATGCAATTTTATCAGACTTTGGAATATGCAATATTATTGTACACAAATGAAAATTATACTGAAATAATAATTACAAAAAAAAAAAAAATAATGACTTCCCGAAATAAGAACAATTTTTGTCACTTTTAATGGGTATTGGTCCAGTTTGTTAACTCTGTAAAAAAGTTATTACTGCATGAAGATAAAATTTTGTTTGCACGTTCTAAACATCACACTTTAGCTATTAAAGTTTGTTTTTTGCATGTAATTTTATGCCTAATTTTATTAAAAATACGAATTCTGTTCGGGCCAAATTTATATGCATTTTTTAAATTCAAAAGTACGTATAAAATTAAAAAAAAAAAAAAAAAACAGAAAAGTTGACAAAAATTATTTTAGCATGTAGTTTGTAACTGGTTAAAATTTCTAAAAAAATTTCAAAAATATAGAGGGGATAGATTTTATTCCAAAGCGTACCAAATATTTGAAAAATTACATTTTGAGAAGAACATAAAATAACAATTTGAGTGCTTTTTAAACACACTTAATGCATCCAAAATATAGGTTTTGTGTTCAGCGCTGTTTCTATATCTACTTTCTGTATTTTAAAGTTTTTTTAGTAGTCCTTCTACGAAGAGCATGTTATTTGTTTTACCCACAATGGATACCCACACCTTTTAACAAATTTGACAATTATTAAATTAACTATAATTCATTTTGACAATTATTAAAAAAAATGTATTCATTTATTGAACATACATAGAATAACACAATGAATAAAGATTGTCAAAAGTTGAGTTGAATAATCATTTTCACAAGCTGTTATCAAAGGTTTTAAAAGAGGGAATTTGATGATTTTAGATACATATGTCCTTTGATATAAAATATTAGCTTTGTTAAATTACTTTTCCTAATTGAGACAAAAAAAAAAGATAAAAGTAAAAAGATAAACAAATATTCACTAATAAATATCCAGGAAACTAATGTTTGGATAGAGACAACAAGTTTAAAAAGCACGAAAATCTGAGTATTGTGACCCTTTCTAGTGCACCATAGAACATATAACAGTCAAAAGTTTCTTGTATGCCTTCATACCACTCATTCAATTTTTGTTGAAGATACCACTCATTCCATTTTTGTTGAAGATACCACTCATTCATACCACTCATACCACTTTTGTTGAAGAAGACCACACGCAATAAAATACATATACAATTAACTAATCACATTGGCTTTTGGTTCTTCAGCAGACATCATAGCATGGATTAAAAATTTTTACATTTCAACTCCAGTGATCTGTTAAAATATCCAAGTTCTGTATTAGCATTCCTATAAAAAGTATTTTATAGTCAGAAATATAAATAAGAATGTTAAAAAACATTAAGAATATTAAATATTTTTTTTATTTTATAATGCGAACAGAACAGCATTGTTACTTATAAAATTCTTGGATAACAGATTAATTAATATTTAAAAATTATAAATATTGTTGAGCTTCTTCCAACTGCAATAAGCTTGATATAATTTTGTACAGCTTATAGTTCCTTTTTCTGCGCTTTGTTTTATGCATATTTTATTTAAAGAACAAACATAGCTAAATAAAATGAAAACCAAGCAAAAAACATGAAAATTTTGACAGCTGCAAATTTTCGATTGAGATGTAAACAATACTGCATTGTTCAAATGTAAACAAACGAAATCTTTTATCAAACATAAATATGGTTAGGTTTTGAAGTTTTTACAAAATAAAATATTAATATTTATTATAATGACAAGATTCACCAAAAAATAAGCAGCTGTTGGCAGATGATGTGCGAGGCTGTAAAAGGAAAAAAAATTGTTTTGTCTTCAAAAGACTGAGATGTCAAAATAAAGGATATAGTATTTTACAAAAACATGGCTAAAAAGTATTTATAACTCTATTACAATATAAGGATTATTAGGATTGTTCAAAATTATTTTACTATTGCATATAAGTTTAAAGAGCATGACATTAATAATGAATAATAAATATTAATATTTTACAAAAATTTTTAAACTTTAACAGCAGTCATTTAAAAGTAAAACATTTTTGTACTTGAAATATATAATAATGCCAATTTTAAAATAAAAACTAATTAATTTTTAATTCATCTCTAAATTATAAACAGTATTTTGTGTCTAACTCTTTAAACCTTTTAAAAAACAGTGGTATGTTAAAAATTTATAGAATTCTGATATTTTAGTGGAATGTTTCTGTTTAACTAGTTTATCCTAACTTATTTAGCTTAAAAGATTTTCAAAGATATGTTTATATAAAATCGAAACATTTTGAAACTATTTATGCTGAATATACCTTTTAAATAACTATAATTAAGCAATATAATTATATATAGTTTTCCAGAAGAAATATATTGGTTGACTTAAATATTCCTTAAGATTTTTATTCGAATATAAATTTTCAGACAGAATTAAGAATTTTTTTAACAGAATTAAAAGAATTAGAATTTTTCAAAAGAACAATATTTATTATTCTAAATATTGAATTTAACTATAAAATAAGAAACCAAAAAAAAAAAATGTTTTTAACATTCCCCAAACTATATGTTTAATATTTATTTTCATTCTTTTTATTATAAATATGCGAATGATATTTAATATGTATAATCAATCATGCTATTTTCCAAAACTCAATGATTTTAAATTTAATGACATATCGTCTGCTGTTATAACGAAATATCGTCTGTTTAATTTTATGTTCTTAAATAAATTTTAAACTAAAACTTCTTTTCGATTAAAAATGTAATTAATTTTCTTATTTGATGCAGCATATAATGCTTATGTAATTAAATTGAACCTTCAACATATATTTTTACTTACAATATTTATTTTCATTTATTTATTTCAAATGTTGAAAAAAATAGAATCTCAATGATTAAAAATGCTACTTTCGGAAACATTCTTTCTCAAATTTCAAATCCAGAATGAAATATCGTCTGCTTAATTTCGAACGTGAATAAAAACTATTTTCTCTTGGGCGAGCAATCATTCCACTTCATTTAAAGCACATTCTTAGAATTCACTTCCTTTCCGATGGCTTTACATCGCTTGCTAAGCAATTTGATTCGTCTGCTTTTATAATATTTTGAACTGAGCTTAACTTTGACTGCAACGAAACGGTGCCAAGGCTAACTCGAATCAAATTAGAGCTCAATCTCAATCCTGTTTTGAAGAGTGAGGCGATTTCTTTTTCTTTCGATGTCTTAAAAGTACTTGAAGGTGCCGTTAAGGTGTTTATATTACAATTTGTTTAACGTTTTATCTATTTTGATATTTTTAGGAGCAAATGTTATTGTTACAAGGTCAGATGCATGTTTAGAAAATTCCAAAATAATTTCATATTAATAATAATCATATAGTTTCACGTTAATAATAATATTTTCTATTTTTAATGTCTGTAACGTAACATAAAAAAATCCAGTACACAATATTTGCCACTAAAAATATTTGCCAGCACTCAATATTTGCCAATTTTTTCGAATTTTATTTATTTTCTTTAAAAAAAATAAGTAAATCAAAAATATTAATGGAACGTTCAATTTTTTATGTAAATAATACTGTTTTAAAATTCAAATAATTTTGATTAATTATATAAATTATGAATAAAATTGAAAAATAAATTTTCCAAATATATTATTTTCGTTGACAGACATTTAAAGTAAAGATTCATTTGTATAAGTGTTTTGCTTATTTTAATTTGTTTTTGGTAATTTAGTTTGTATGAAGAATTTTATAATTTTAAACTGCTTTAAAATGTTTTTTTTTTTCTAAATACATTACTGGTAACTTACAAATCTTGCATCATAATCGGTGTTTATTCTTCTTTATTTATTAATGATTTCATATTTGTTAGTATAAGATTTTTATTTGAAGGCAATACTCACATATCTGAAAAATCAGTACATTTAAACGAAACTGAAATTAAAATGTAAAAAATATTTTGTGCATTTTAAAATGGATATCTGGCATATAAATACTTGTAAAAATGTATATAATCTTATAATAGCAAATACAACTAGATCTCATTGTCTATATAATTAAAATAAAAAATAATTCGTGAATCTCCTTTTATACAGCACATTATTAAAGTTCTACAAAATCATAAGTGGGGCTGATGACCGAATGTCTGGCGCTCGGTACCACAAGATTCGGGTTCGAGTCCCGGTGGTGCCATGGATGTTTATAATGCTTTGGAATTCACTTTAAATTGTAGGTCCCCGATCTAATAAGATCGTAGAGCGTTGTGGTTGTAGTGTTTCTCGCGTCCGTAGCATATTTCAAGTTACACAGGCCCCCTGAATAGTGCTAAGTGATTAAAAAGCGGTGCCACCCTTGCTTGTGGTATAAAGATTAACGGTCTCTGTAGTGCCAACTGCATCAGAACAACAACATAATAGAAATACTACTAGATATTTTCTATATAATCAAAATAAAAGGATAATTCATGAATGTACTAAATTTTTGATACAGCACATTGCCATATTATGCTAATTATTATGTACCTAAGAATAATGTGGAGGGAGGGTCATATTTATTTCTAATAGTTCCATCATCTTACAAGGTATGGTCTTTGCAATTACGTGCCATATATACGAAAATTCTGAAAAGTCTAACTAAATCTTATTGTCGTCGTTAAATCATCTGTAGATTTTGCAGGATTTTTCTGCGACCGACTAACGGAATAGATCTTGCATCTTTCACTCTACCTAGCTTGACAACGAGTAGGATTTTTTTCAAAAGAATGTAAAAGAACTTAAAATAACAACGCTTCCCACATTCCAACTCCAAAGTGCTACAAAATCTTTTTACAGCCATTCTTTCCAACATACCAACCTACCTTTTATCATTCACTTTCATTGTTCACAAAGTTTACTATTTGCAGAAGGAGAAAAGAAGAAAAGATACCTTTTTCTGCCTCCATAAAACAAAGAACCACCTACCTTGATCAAAAGCCAAGGCCAACCCAAACGCAGAACAGATTTTTTTCTATTCGATCAAAAGAAAAGGAAAAAATGAGGTCGTATCCGTCCTATTTAGTCCACCCTTCCAAAACTGTAAGTACCTCGCACATAGTAGCCCAGAAGCACCCAACACTTAATTCGCACACTGGCCTACATTTTCAACCTAAGAAACGGTTTCTTTGATTCTTCCAAAGAGTTGTCGAAGACACCTACGCGGAGGAATAATCATATGCTAAGACAATAGAAAAGCAGAGCAAGTGTATTTTCTGTTGGAAAGAATGCTTTCTCTGTCAGGATTAACTGCTATCACGGAATGGATAGGATCATGTTTTTGTAGAGAGTGATTTTGATGTGTAATCAAAAGTATTTTGGGTAGCATAATTTTGATAATCTTATTTCTTGTCTGTTAAAGTAATTGTAATTGTTGAATTGGTTACCTTTAGATATATATACCTGTTGCATATTTACCACAGAGAATTTGGTTTCTTTTTTTGGCAGCCCAAACTTTTATTTACCATCCATATCAGGATCATGTTTTTGATGTGTAATTTGGTTAATTTTGATAATCTTTTTGGCAGTTTGGTTTCTTCTGGCAGTAAAGTCCCAAACTTTTACTTCACATGTTGAAAATTCATCCATATCAGGATCATGTTTTTGATGTGTAATTCAAAAGTATTTTGGGTAGAATAATTTTGACGATCTTATTTCTTGTCTTTTAACGTAACTGGTAATTGTTAATCTAGTGCGAACTGGTTACTTTTGGATGTATACTTGTCGCATTTTTTACCACTTTTGAATCTTGGATTTACAACGTCTGGCTTCAAGAAAATATACATTTTTATACATGTATTCAGGTTGAAGGAATTTTCACTTTTGCATCATTTGCTTTTGCATCATTCTTTTGGAAGTAAAGTCCCAAAATTTTACTATACATGATGAAAATTCAGCCTTCCCAGGATCATGTTTTTGTAATATTATAGGTAGCATAATTTTGATAATCTTCTTTCTTGTTTTGAAGTAATTGGTAATTGCTAATCTATTGCGAACTGATTACCTTTGGGTGTATACTGTCTCATCTTTACCACTTTTGATCCTGAATTTACAGCATCTGATTTCAACAAATTATACATTTTTATACATACATTCAAGTTGAAAGATTTCTCAATTTTGCATCATTCTTTTTTTAGCAGTAAAGTCCTAAAGTTTTACTGCACATGATGAAAAATTCAGCCATGCGAGGGTCATGTTTTTGTAGTATTTTGGGTAGCATAATTTTGACAATCTTATTCTTGTCTTTCAATGCCATTGGTAATTGTTAATCTACTGCGAACTGGTTACCTATAGATGTATACTTGTCGAATCTTCACCACTTTTGAATCCTGAATTTACAGCATACACTTTCAATAAAATATACATTTTTATAGATACATTCAGGTTGAAGGATTTTCACTTCAAAGAATTTTGCATCATTCTTTTTAATTTGCAATTAAGTTAATCTGCCATCTTCAAACAGTCGCCAATTGGCATACAGCTGGCAGCCAATAGTAACAGTTGGCCAGAAATTCCCTCTGTTAGATTTTTAGATCGCGAAAGTTGCGAATGCAAACCCGTTTACGAATGCGAATGCAATCACACTTTAAATCAAATTGTTGTGACATGAAAATAAGTAGTATGCATTGTATGTAATCTAGTAATTGTATATTAGGCATCTCGTAATGTATCCTGGTTAATACTAAATCTGCCGAATAATTAGTGGGAATGGCCTAAAGTAAAATATTCTTCATTAAATAACATAGAGACAAGCCTGAATAAATCAAAATTTTCTCTGTTTTTGGAATACCAAATTCGATTTATTATTTTCTCTTGCCAAACAATAACCTACAAGTCTTTCTAATAGCAATCCACCAATCTTTTAGATTGCGTTTCTTGAAGACTTCTTAGCTGAATATTAGTTGGGAAAATGACCTTTACCTTGAAACCATTCCTTCTGTTCACATACAACAAAAGTATCGGATGCACTTTTCACACGGACGGGCGTCCACCAAGAAAGATAAACAACTGACCCTCAACCGCGGCCACTGCCCAAACCGGTCCGATAATCTGCGAACTGAAACACAAGATCCCAAAACCCCAGCCAACAGATTTTTTAATTAATTTCGTACTTGGCGACCTGTCCAATTAAATTTTTAATCAACACTCGCCAAATTTGCCCCGAACTGCCCTTGGACAATGAATTCTGAACCAATATTTTCTTTTTTCTTTCCTTTCAAAGAACTTTTTGAGAAAAAAAAAAGAATAAGATTCTGTGTGACCTTTCCTGTAGAACAATTAAAAAGACCCGGAAACTTCTTCCTTAACCGCTAACTCTAGTGAAGAAAGCTAAAATAAATAAATAAATAAAAAAATTGTTTTTTTTTTTTTTCTTCTTTCGTGATTTACGTTCGACTAGAACGTGTGATAAGAATTGTTGCCTATATGTTCGTGTGTGTGAAAATGACGAGCGATGTTTAAGCGCGAAATGGTGTTTAATGTTTACAGTTTTCTTCTTTTTTATTTACTTTCCAAACGATTATTATTTTCTTTATTTAGTGAAAAATCGTTTGAAAATTTAATAGGCCAATTTAATTTTTATTGTTTTTAAAAAGAAAAGAAAATGGATCGTTTTTATAAAGCATTTGTGCAAGCTTTATTTATTTTATTTTTAAGTCGTTTAAATTTTTTTTAATTTATTTATCTATTTAATTTTTTTTCTTATTTAATGAAAAATCGTTTGAAAATTTGAATATGCCAATTTAATTTGTATTGTTTTTAAAAAGAAAAGATAATGAATCGTTTTATATAGCATTTGTTTTACTATTTTTTCAATTCCTTCTATTAGCTCACACTCCCTATATATATCTTGTTCAAATTTTCAATCGTTAATAAAAAATGTCTTATTCATCCACTCAAGTTCAAATACATTTTTTTAACTTGCAGTGGATGACACTCGATGTTAATACAGTTTTTCAAATATTAATTCAGTAATTAATTTTAATTAATTAGTTTTTTTAAGATTTAAGTTGCATATATCTACCAATAGATATCGCCTGAGAAACTTAAAAAAATGAATGAAAATTATTTATAAAAGACTTTCTGAAATATAGTGATAAAGTAGGAATTGACTTAAAAAATCTTTTTTATATTACTTGTTTTTCTTATTTAATAAAAAATCGTTTGAAAATTTGAATATGCCAATTTAATTTTTGTTTTTAAAAAAAAAAGAAAATGGATCGTTTTATATAGCTTTTGTATAAGCTTTATTGGCTTTTTTATTCTTATTTAATGAAAAATCGTTTGAAAATTTTAATATGCCAATTTAATTTTTATTGTTTTTTAAAAAAGAAAGAAAATGGATCTGGAAAGAAAATTTAATTTTTAGATTTACAGATTTCACTTCTTTCCACTATTATTTTTAATACTGACAACGGGGCAGCACTTTCCAATTGTTGAATATTGTAAGGCATCTATAGAAATTAGATCTTCAAATTCAATAAATGTACATGTACGATAAAAGTAATTTCGAACTATTTCCATAAAAAAAACTCGCATATCTCTTTTAAAATCATTGAGAAAAGAAATGCTCTACCACACTATACATATTTGAATAACAGTAATAACATACCATTCTCTGAAAAAGTTCGAAGATTTACGACCATGCCCAATTGAAAGCCACGGAGGGGAAGGTGGTAAAAGCTACAAAATAGAAAAAATCGCACATGGCAAGGTTGCGATCGAAATGATATCGAAACAAACATGTTGGGTTTGAAAAAGAAGAAAAAAGATCTCGTAATTCAGAAAGAAAACGGGTACAATGTAGGCGTCTGGTGTTTGGCGCTCTCTTTTAAATGATCCCAGTGAGATATTCAGAGTTCTCTTTTGTTGCAGTTGGTATGTTATTCCGATTCATAACTTCATCACGTAGTAACTAGATCTGGAGCTCAACCATATGACCCTGACTTGCACCAAAGGTTGTCCTTTGTGACGTATCCACGTCGGTTTTGTTTATCTAAGGTTGGCTGTTTATCCTTTTATCTTGTGCTATTTCTGTTGAAATGGGGTACCTTTTTTTTTTTTGGTTGTTTTTAAAGTGGGTTATTTTATGACGCGTTGGTAATAAAAAATATTTACCCATTTTGAAATACGCATATTGCAATGTAGATGGGTAACATGGTGAAATACATTGGTATGGTATGATTCCTAGGGTTCTATGATTTTATGATGATGATTTTTTTAGAGGTTTGGTTTGTCGCTCTACGGTCATCTTGTGCACATAAGGTGCTAATTACAGACCGGGACCTACAGTTTAACGTGGATTCCAAACCACTCACAAACATCCATTCCATCGCCAGGATTCGAATCTGGAGCCTAGGGGTACCAAAGGCCAGAGAGAGCTACCCAATTGGCCATCAGGCCGGTTTTTTCAGAGAAATGGACTCATATTCCAGTTATGTATGTTATGAACAACCCAATCACAGATTATGAACTGTCTTCCAGGAGAATTGCCGCCTGATAGCCAATTGGCTAGCTCTCTGGCATCTGGTACCACAGGCTTCAGGTTCCAATCTTGGCGACGGCATGGATGCTTGTTAGTGGTTTAGAATCCACGTTAAACTGTAGATCTCGATCTAATTAGCCTAAAGTGGGCAGAAAACTTACACTAAATTTGTCCTTTGTGACGTTTCCACAGTGGTTTTGTTTATCTAAGGTTGGCTGTTTGTCCTTTTCGATGGCAGTCTGTGCTATTTCTGTTGAAATGGAGTATCTTTTTTTAATAAAAATATTTATCATTCTCTTGTGGGAAAATTAAATTGATATTGAAATGTAGGTAGGTAATTTGGTCAAATACGTATGTATTCCTTTATTCGGATTCCAGTTATGTATGCTATGGGCCACCCAATGACAGATTATGAACTGTCTTGTAATTGGAAAACCTCCTATCAACCAGCTTGACTGTCAATGTTGATAGAAGGATAATTTAGTTAAATACGTTATGTGGTGTGATTCCTTTTTTTGAGAAGGGCTACTTTATTGAGATTATTGTTCCAGTAATGTATATGAACAGCCGAATGATAGATTATAAACTGTCTTCTAGGAGAATTGTCTTATAAAAACGGAAAACCTCCTATCAGTCAGCTTGACTATCATTGTCGACAGATGTGTAATTTTGTCAAATATATATATATATATATATATTATTTTTATGTGGTGTGATTCCTTTTTTTGAGAGCAAGGGATACTTTTATTGGGTCTCATGTTCCCATTATGTATGCTATGAATAACCCAATGACAGATTATGGACTGTCTTCCAGGAGAATTGTCTTGTAAACCTGAAACCTCCCATCAGCCAGCTTGACTATCATTGTCCTACATTTTATCATCACACTTTTGAAGGAACGCTCTTAAGGGTGACGTGCACATTTGTCGTACCCTCTCCGGTTTGGAAATGGTTGCTTTGGGTTCCGCTGTGTATGTCGGGATTCGAGCACTGTTACCTTAATTCGGAAACTCAACTAAGCTACTCTGGATCATAAATAATGAATTAATTTTTGCAGCAATTTTTGTAGTTAATTTTTTTGAATTTTTTTAATTACAGTGATGCTAATTCTAATTATCGTGGTACTGATGCTAATATTTCACTCATTTTTTAAAATTTTTAAATACTTTACCATTTCAAATTTTAAATATTTTTATTTTTTTCAATTTTTAATATTTTTTTCCCAATTTTAAGTATTTTTTCCTTTTTTTTTTTATTCGTTTAAATATTTTACCTTTTTTTTTTTCTTATTCGTTTAAATATTTTACCTTTTTTTTTAATTTCAAATGTTTTTTTCCTTTTTTATTCTGTTAAATATTTATCCTTTTTTTTTTATTCGTTTAAATATTTATCCTTTTTTAAATATCAAATACTTTTCCCATTTTTTTTAAAATTTTAAATGTTTCAATTCCTTTTTAAATGTAACTATTTTTTTTTTCAGTTTTTAAATTTTTTTTTAATATTTTTATGCGCTTAAATATCTTTTCCTTTTTGTTAAATTTTAAATATTTTACCTTTTCAAGTTTAAATATTTTTTTCTTTCTTTCAAATTTAAATATTTTTCTTTTTTTTTTTCAATTTTAAATAATTTTTTACTGTTTTTATTCGTTTAAATATTTTACCGTTAGATTTAAATATTTTTTTCTTTTATTTTTCAATTGTAAATATTTTTTGTAAATTTAAAAAAATCATGTTACTTCTTGCTTGGCAATGCCAAGATAACAAATTTATGGTGACGAATTAGCGTCACTATAACGGTAATTCAGTAACTCTCACAATACTGTTTAAATACCTTATATTATAAAATCTTATATATGTAATGACATGGAAGAGCAGATATCAAAGAAATGCTAATTATTGCAAATTGATTACCTATTTAAAATACCAGACATTAAAACTTCCTTTTCCATTTTCCAGGTGCCAGGTCAACAGTTCTTAACCGATGAGGAAGAAGACGAAGAATTCACCCCAGTGGGTAAGTCAAGCAACTTTTCCCATGAATAAATAGCTTCGATTTGCTGCCTAAAATCTCGTCGATCCTGAACCTAAGATCGCCGACAACAAGATTAATAAATGGGTTAAGGTCTACCTTTACCATAATCATGATTGATCCTCTATCCGTTCGTATAAGGAGTGTTTCAAAATAAACTTCAATTTGAGTTGCTGTTTTTTGACTTAAAACACGGCTTATTTTTCGTCTTTTAAAAATTTAAATTATTTTTAATGAATTGAACATTTGATTCTTTATAAATATATGCATTTAAAACCTGAACTGACGAAGGTCACACATGCGCGCTCATTAATTAAAGATATGTGATACGTTTATGATTAATTAATTGGTATTAATTAATGATCGAAATTCGACTATTGTTTAACTCGTGGGACCTGTTCTACTATAATGCGGACAGCTTGTGTGCAGGAGTCGTAAATGAATCCCTTAGTGGAGTCCACTGTTGTTGTTGTGTCTAATCTTTAGTGTCCTGAAGTGCGGGATGGATACCCCTTGAGTAATCTACACATGGGTGGAGGGAATGAGGCAGCTTCTGTTGTAATGGAGCACCCGTTGGTACAAGTCTGACTCGACACCGAGTTGCTGAAGAAGGAGGGCAGTACCTTCAGGTAGGACTTTTAGAAAGGAATACCCAAATTTCGTATCGTATGGGAGAAACCCCTGAAAACTCCCACTAGGTAGTCCGACTCACGAGGTGAGATGCTGAACGTCATCAAGTGTTTCTCTCTACGGTCTGTTATACCTGGACCTACTGTTAAAGCAAATTCCGAACCACTACAAAAATCCATAGCACCGCTGAGACTCGAATCCGAAACCTGTGGCCTCAGGCTAGTCATTCGGCCATCAGGCTCCAGGTCATTCTATAAGACGATAATACTTAACCACAGAAAACTCGATTGAAAATCACCTTCATACAGAGATTGTTGGGCGTATAGGTTGACCAACACAAAACGTTTTTGGACTTGATCCCAATTGCGCATGTTTGTATACTCTAGGCCAGGGGTCTCCAAACTACGGCTCGCGGGCCAAATTCGGCCCGCCAGTGTCATCAATCCGGCACGCGACAGCGAATAGCTTATTGTTGTTGTAATAAGTTGGATATAAAAACACTAGAAATTATAGATAATGGCAGAAAAATTGAAACGGTTTTGGCCCTTGGTACTTACCGGAGTAAACAGTATGGCCCCTAAGGCTGGAAAGTTTGGAGACCCCTGCTCTAGGCAAATATATCGGTTCATTTAATACACCTACTGTAACCTCTCAGTGTTTTCGCATTTGATGCAACAATGGGCTTTTTGCTGAGCCAATAAACAACACAACAATTGTGAACTCGAAACATCGTTGTTTTGTCTGCATAGATGTCCGTATTGAAACTGATCACATGTTTTTTTGCTATGTTTTCATTTAGTGTATTTTCCAGACAGAAAATAAACCTAATGTGTTTCCTCTTTGTGCCTAATTTGTGAAGAATCATTTGATTCTTGTTTTTTATAAATTTAATTAAATTCCAATGAACAGAAATCTTACACTTGTTAACGGTCTAATTGTGCAAAAATGGCTATACAGAGACAAAACAAGACCAAATCAAAATACACTTTTTAATTTTTTTAAACTTCTTCATTGATTTTTGGAAACTAGTGTTATTAGAGTAGTACTGTACTTACTGCTTGGAATAGTTTACCGGTATATTTTTTTTAGCTATCGTACTTAAATGTATTTAGTTATGCCTGGAAAGCCCTCCCGGAAAACATAATCTCTTTCTCCTCATTTTCTGGCGCTCTATACCACAGGTTTCGGGTTCGAGTCCCGGCGGTGCCATGGATGTTTGTAGTGGTTCGGAATTCACTTTAAACCGTAGATCCCGGTCTGTTTAGCCTAAAATGTGCATATGACGACTGTAGAGCGACAAACCAAACCAATCTCCTCATTTTCCTATCGGCCAATTGGTTAGCCCTCTGGCCTTTGGTACCACAAGCTTCACGTTCGAATCCTGGCGGTGGCATGGATGTTTGTGAGTGATTCGTAATCCACGTTAAACTGTATGTACCGGTCTAATTAGCCTAAAGTGTGCAAAATGACCTTAGAGCAGCAAACCAAACCTCGTTTTCCTAGCGACCTGATGGCCAATTGGCTAGCGCTCGGGCGATTACTACTACAGGCTTCAGATTGGAATCCTGGCGGTGGCATGAAAGTTTGTTAGCGATTCGGAATCCATGTTAAACTGTAGGTACCGGTCTGATTAGTCCAAAGTGTGCACAAAATAACCGTAGAGCGATAAGACAAATCAAACTTTTCCTCTTGTGCATTGTAGCTTTCTTTCTCATGGTGCATCTTGGATAACGTTAAACCTGCTAAATTTTCAGCATACCAGTGATAAAATTCTAAATATCTGATGTTTTTGTATGAAAATGTTTATTTCATTAAAAATTAAATTGATTACCAATTTATTGTGCTTCGACCCACACTAAATGCATAATAATCAGTTGCAAGCAATCACTTTCTTCCGGGTGCAAAAACCTTGAACTATGGCGTATGGGAAACTAGGTTAGCTAAAATATAGAAAAATTAAATCTTTAATAAAGCTGTATTACTGGAAATGTTTACAAAGTTTACCTAAAGTCAAGTACAAAATGGGCGCAAGAGAAATAAATTGGTGTATTTAAAGTAGTTACATTTTGATGGGTGGCAGGTTTTTCTTGTTGCCATGTTTATGTAATCTTCATTTATTATGAAAACGCACAAAAAATTTTGAATTTATTGAATGAATATACTGAATATAAATTATGAATATACTGAATATACTGAATGAATTGATGTTAAATATATGCATGGTTTGTTTGTTTTTCCTGGGAGGCTTGAATAAATATTTTTAGAAATTAGATTTATATAATGGGACTTAGTTTTAAAATTTAAAATGATTAATCAATTACGAATAAAAACAACTTTATTTATAAATAAATAAATAAATAAAAGAATAATTCACATATGTTCTTAGTAAAAAAATAATAAATAAATTTAAAAAAAATGAAATTGTAAAAAAAATGCTAAAATAATAATAAATGCTAATAAACTTTTATTATTAATCTTTAATAAATAAATCTCTGGCTCTCGATACCACAGGTTTCGGGTTCTGTGTCCTGGTGGTGCCATGGGTGTTTGTAGTGATTTAGAATCTATTTTAAATCGTAGGTCCCGATCTAATATGACTGTAAAGCGTTGGGCGTAAGATTTGACAACCCTATCCTGTAAAGAAACCATCTCCTGTCTCCAAAATCTGCCAGTAGGCAGACGGCCTTAGGGGCAGATGCGCCAATGAAGAAGAATAAATAAATATTATTTATTATTTATAAAAATATGTTTCAAAATGCCATTTGATTGAACATCATTTCATAACGTCAGCTATCTAAATTATTTTTGTTATAATCAATCGTGTTTAAATAGAATTTCAATTATGAAATAATAATTTATAGTGAGTTACTATATTGAAATACTGCAATACTGCAAACATTAAACTAGAAAATATTCTGTTTTAAATTACTAAAAATAATTTAAATCTAAATTTTATTTTGAAATAGATGTTGAGAAATGACTTGATTTACTCTTTGTGAAAATTAAGGAATACTTATGCATTGAATCTCGACTTGAACGTATTTATCTGGTAGCCCGCAATAGGCTCCTCGTGACCTTGAAAAAACCTCCAGAGGCTATTTTTCACCATTTGCTCACTAATCGCCTTTCTTAACCTCAGCAGTTACGAAAACATTCACTCATTCTATTAAGCTGGTAATGAATAGTCCTCTCAATTTTGTCCAGTGATTTGTTGATAAAATGCCTTCAGGTGGATTATTAATGTTCGACTAGCTTCCGCATCATCTATTATCAATGAATTACTTTCGTTATTTAATTGCGGTTTTTGCTGCTAATTGATTGCCCTTTGTAAGTGTTAAGTTCATCTTGGTAACACGACATGGTATGAGTGTTACGTGGCACCCGTTATTAGTTACCTTCAAATGTGTGATAATAAGAATTCGAGGAAGGGACAATTATAATGGGATTTTGAGTATAAGTTGTTGTACATTGGATTGTTCCACATGCTGGGCAGCGGTGATGTATTCAATTATTGCTGTGAGCGGTTTCAGAAACGAGAAGATTCAATGACGATTGTTATAGCATGTAAGAACATCTCTCAGATAATCATATTATTTGGTTAGAGTTTTTCTCTCATATTATACGTGCTGTTTCTTATCCCACTCTGTAAACAGCATCATCTAGACCAAGTCAAGAATGGAAGGAGGGAAAGATGGGAAGCTTCTGTTGTGATGGAGCATCAGTAGGTAGAAGTCTGACTTGGCTCCGTGATGATGACTTTTTACAGGGTAGTCATATTAGACCTAGACGTACTGCTTTAAAGTAGATACCGAATCACTACAAGCATCCATGGCACCGCCGAGAATCGAATCCGAAACCTGTGGCATCGAGTGCTAGTTACTCGGCCATTAGGCCCGTGCATAAATTTAATAACATTAAATTATTCAATTAATTTATTTTAATCCGATGGGTTAAAATATTGACTTCGTTTTTCTCTTTTTCCTTCCAGTGAATCATCGATGTGAGCGCGGCCAAATGATCATCGAGGTGACAACGCAGCAGCCCTTCCGAGGCATCATCCACCCCCGCGATTACAGATCGGGCCCCTGCGTGGCCCAGGGCCGAGGGGGCAGGACCACCACCCTCACGCTCGACATCAACGCGGACAAGGACGACCCCCGGTACTGCGGGGTGCAGTTCAGAAAGGTGAGTGCCTCTTTTTTTTTTTTTTTTCTAACATGTACAATTGTAATTGGATATGGCAGGGGTTAGACACATACATGACAGGCGATAGACACGATAAATTAGACATGACAGACGATAGACATGGCAACTCTTTAGTAGATTTCATCAGGAGGGAGCAGTTTGATGGATTTCTTAAATTAGACAGGCCAATTTGAGACTCTACAAGGGAAAGTTTAAATGTCTATGTCTGTGATGGAAGCAATAATTGGCCGTTTTGTCGTTTTGTTTGTTTTTGCCACAGTCGTTTTGTTGAGTTCGTGGTAGATCAGTGGAGGGTACGAAGTCTTCAGTTGCAACCTGCAATTGAAGGAATTTTTGTTCCATATTGTGGTGACGTAATATAGTAAGAATTGTTGAATTTGCTATCTTTACATATGTACACTGCTCAAAACAATTAGGGGTATATTATGATTTTTTCATATAAATAGGAAATATTTGGGTGACTGATGTATTGGTGTTGTAAGATATGAGAAAAGAAGATGCAACGGACAAGGAATGATTATTATTAACAAGGAATATAATTTGACGGTAAACAAAAAATGCACAATTCGCACATATTATGCAAACAAGTTTTCCCTGACTGAAAGCCACATCGCTCACCTACGAGGCATGGAATCAATAAGGGACTGGGATATTCTCTCCCATTCCTGTAGAAGAGGGTTTTCCAACTTCTGCATTGTTTTTTGAAAATGATAAGCGTCTAGCAACCCTTCTACTTAAATGTCATGAACATGTTTTGTTGGGTTCATAGCTGAGGAAATCTATCAATCCATTTCAAGGAATTCCTTCATTGAAAAGAGCTGAGCACGATGTGGCCTGGCGTTATCATCAATAAGGAATGAATTCATCTCCGATTGCTGCGACGTAAAGGATCACAATAGGTCCGAGGATCTCATTCCTATGTGGCTGAGCTGTTAGTATCTAATTTCTAATAATGTGCCGGTCGGTGTAGCCATTGATAGAAATACCAGCCCAGATCATCACTCCTCCTCCTCCAAATCGGACACTTTCATGCACAAATGCAGGATTACTTCGTGCACCAGATTCTCTCCAGTTAAGAATCCGCCTATTGTCAGGTTGTACATTAAAGCGTGATTCGTCCGTGAAGAGCATTTTGCTCCACTCATCTCGTCCCTATTTGAAATGTTTCTGTGCCAACCTTCTGTGGGCATCACGGTGCTCCTGTGTCAACAACTGTCTGTCGCAAACCATAAGCCTCCGAGCGTACAAATCCACATGGTGGAGATGGCTTCGAACAGTGTGAGTCAAAACTCTGACACCAGTACTGACTCAAGATGGTGTTGCAAGAAACTGGTATTCATAGTGCGGTTTCTTCTGACTGTTAGTGTTAAATGAATTTCCTCGTTTTGTGTTCTGGCATACGACCTTGTCCCGATCTTCGGCGAACATTTCCAGCTCCCAAAAAACCAAATCCATAATCTAGAAATGTCACTTTCAGAAACTCCTAATACTTCCTCTAGAACGAATTAAATTTGGCCCACCTCTAAACACGACCCATGTCCCACCGGGTTATCGATTCAGCTAAGTCACTGCTTGATAGTCTTGGATCGGTCGGAAGAATTCAATGGAAGATTGAAGGATTTGTTGGCGATTCAATGAAAGATTAGGTGGTGATTTTGGCGGCATGTATAAGTTTCTCATTCTGCCTAGTGGGTATTTACCGTGTTGTCTCGCACGAATGTGGGACAATTACCCTAGAAATCACTTCTGCGAACAATAATCTCCTACTATCTGTCGTAATGAATATGATAATATAGTATGAGGAACACAGGAAAATGGTGTATCTCATGTATGAAAAAAGCAGCATTTAGAAAACAATTTAATCATATTATCCCACAGTAATTTTGCTTATTTAAAATCCTCATTTCATTTTAATGTGTAGACAAACAATATGTAAATCATTTCTTGACTTGTAATTTTGCCTTTTATTATTAACTTTTAAAGAAAATTTACACAGGTGGTCACTGACGATAGAAATTACAAAAATGATTCAGTATTTTTAATTATTTGTTATAAAAAAAATATATATAATTGCAAAAGAATATACAATTATTTTTTAACCATCTTGGATCTTAATAATTGGTTTTTGTTTCTCAGATTATTATCTTTCTAGATTTAATATCTTCTACATGAAACAAAATGTAATAAAGAAGAGGGGTTTAAGTAGTTATCTTTCGAAACGTAAAGAGATTTTGTTAATGGAAAAGCAACTAATCCATTAAGCAAAAACATTATAATAAATGATACAAAATATCATTTTACCATATTCTCAAGTAACTAACGGATCCTATATGAGTTCGTGAACTCATTTGGCTATGAGTTGTCTGCCAAGTTTTCAAATACCTTCCCGTGGTAATAAAAAACCTAATTTCATTGTTTGAATGATCATTTGAAGTGTGTGTATAACTGTACCCGTACCTTCCAAATTTCATCACACGTACTTGAACTTTGTTGCTTTTTCATAATATTTTTTTCTGTGTGGTCCATTAGCTTCAAAACAATCCCGTGCTTTTTCAGCAACAGCGAATTTAAATAATAGATAATAAGAAAATATAAAAAAGGAAGTGTACAGATGAGTTGGCTTTGCATATTTAAAATGTGTTGAATCATTAGAGTAGTAATTTGCATGGTCTCTTGGACTGCGGAATGAAATTTCATTTGAATAACGATGACTTTTTATTTGAATAGTATAAATATTTATAAATGGTACGTGATGTGATTGTGTCTAGATATGCTTATTAATTAAAAAGGAAGAGTTTTTTTTTTTCCAAGATTGTATTGCAAGCGGATCTTCAAAATGCTGTCTTGTTGATTTCCTACATTTTATTGATGTGAGTGTTGCAGGTGAATTTTGAAGGACAAAAATATATATTGCAGGAGGATTTTAAAGGAAATAAACTATTTATTGCAGGCTGAATTCTAAGGGGGAGGAAATATCGCCGAGGAATTAGGGAAAAACTATTGTAGGGAATTTTAGGGGAAAAACTACTGCAGGGGAATTTTATGGGAAAATTATTGCAGGGGAATTTTAGGGGAAAAACTATTGCAGGGGAATTTTAGGGGAAAAATTATTGCAGGGGAATTTTAGGGGAAAAATTATTGCAGGGGAATTTTAGGGAGGTAAAATATTGCAAGTGATTTTTGAGGAAAAAAAAATTGGTGTTTTGAGTATATTTTAAAAAGGGGAAAAATATCGCAGTTGAATTTTGAGGGGAAAAAATATTGCAGGTGAATTTGAAAATTTTTTTTGTCTTCACAGTTATTGGCCTTCATAGTTATTAAAACATATATACATTTAACAATAATATATACATTTATTTATCATGCTAGATTTCTTAAAATATATTTTATTGCTATACTTTTTTTTTTCTTGAAAACTATCATTAAATAAATATGTGACCTAAGAAAGATTTTTTTCTTTCTAATGGCACATAATAGACATTTCTATATTAATCTGTTACATATATTATTATTGATTAACGCTTAAAGAAGAAATCAAAGGCAAAATGCGAAAATAAAAGGGCACATATAAGTTGATTCGAAAATCAACTTATATGTGCCCTTTTGTTAAATTTTACTATGATAATTAATAATTAATAATAAGAGTATACAATTTATTTAAAATTAAATTGATTGCAACGAATTTCATAGTCAGTAGTTTAACTAAAGTGGCTGTATTCGTTTAGTGATTATATTAAATGTTTTTAATTAATTATATTAATAATGATAAATTAACTATATTAATTTGATGGATGATTCTCACAATTTAACAGCCAATAAAAATTCCACCTGTGTTTCGTTTATTGAATTTTAAATTTAAATAATTTCGGCTACATAGAATGCTATTTTATTTACTGTCTTGTTATTTTCAAATGCGAGATACTTTACACTGAAGTAATTTGCTATATTTACAAGATAATTTGCCATATTTTGAAGATATTTGCCAAATGGAAAATATCTAGTAGATTCAGCGTTTTCAGTATATTCAATGGGAACTATTATATTGCAATCATCATTTGGAATGAATGCCCTTAAGGTTCTGGGAGTTCTCTTCCTTTACTAGAGCTTTGAATTTTTACTATTAATATTTCCATATTAAATCTGCCCGAAGATTTTAAAAAGTTCTCTCTGCTCGAAAAGACATTAAGATTAATATGCAATAATATATACATTTATTTAACATATATATAAACATATATACATTTAACAATTAATATATACATTTATTTATCATGCTAGATTTCTTAAAATATATTTTATTGCTATACTTTTTTTTTTTCTTGAAAACTATCATTAAATAAATATATGTAACCTAAGAGAGATTTTTTTTTTCTAATGGTACATAACAGACATTTATATATTAACCAGGCACATGTATTATTATTGATTAACGCTTAAATAAGTAATCAAAGACAAAATGGGAAAATAATAGGGGAAAAAACCCCATTAGTTCTTTTCTCCCAACATGCCTTTCACCCACGCATTTGACATGAAAGGAGACCGCCGCTCTTCTGTGTGTCGAAGTGTCACGAACTTTTAAGAATCAAGGTCGCTCCTGGTTTGGAAGCGAGAATGCTTTTTTGTCGCCTTGACCTTGCAGTTGACCTCTGACTCGGGCACAAAAGTGGAGTCAAAGAACAAAAAATAAATGCACTAACGTTTTGGAAATGCATGTTGCATTTTTTGTTTCTCTTTTGCCATTTCGTTTATGAATGTGTCTGAGTTCTTAAGTGACATCTGCTTTGTAACATAATGCTACATTGAATTTGTGCTGAAAGCTTTAGCGAGAGATTTTATTTTTAAAAGACAGCTCAATTAAGGAATTTCGTTACATGAGGCGAGGAGATAATGTTTATTTGTTTAACAATTCAATGAAATGATTTACCGAAAGTTGATTAAAATATAAAAAAGTATTTCCCCCAGAAAATATTTCCTTGTGGACAAAGTTGATTTCCACCAAATACTAAAATATCATGTTATCGAGTCCCAATCTATCGAAAGGCATAGAGGAAAGAGAACAGTCTTCTGATTGGTGACGTTCGAAAGCGTTTTAGTATCCGGAGGAAATCACTCTTAATTGTCTGCAAATTTAATTCATAATATTAATGACAGATTTGCCACTAGAATAGCAGATATATGGTATATTCAGATTTCCATCGAATACTAAAATCTGACTTAATCGAATCCCAACCCATCGAAAGGCATAAAGAGCAGGAGATTAGTCTTCTGATTAGTGACGTTCGAAGATGTTTTAGTATTCGAAGGAAATACACCCTTAATTGTCTGCCATTTAATTGATAATATTTTCAAACGCCAGATTTACCACTAGGACAGCTCATATAGAGCGTATAAGATGTACTAATTAGACTTGTAGCACTGCAACAGCAGTTTGTCTCCGGATTTTGAAAACAAATAATCATATTCATATTTCCTGTTACAAAAAATATTATACAGAATTAAACGGTAATATTATGTGACTAATTTAAGATATTTTTCGTTTAAATGCAAATTAATAAAGATAGAAATCGTTCTAGTGCTCTGGCACTCGGTGCCACAGGTTTCAGGTTCGAGTCCAGCGGTGACATGGATGCTTTTAGTGGTACGGAACCCACTTTAAACCGTAGGTCTCTGTCTTATGTGACTGTGGAGCGTTGGGCGTAGGACCGACAAACCTACCCAGTAAAAGAAAACATCTCCTGTCTTGAAATGTGCCAATAACCAAACGGTCTTGGCCGGCCATGGGGCTGTTACGCCACAATGATGATGATATATAGATATATGGAATTCCACTGTTAAATATTGATATTTAAGGAACAATGATAAATATTATTTAGCTCATATTATTAAAAAAAAATTTCATACACTTTTAAATAATTAATTGTAAATACACTTTAATAATTTTTGTGTGTATTTTTTTTTTTAAAATATATCTTTACCAAAAATATAATTTTAATTAATTATTGTGGTATATTTTGAAGAAATATTCTGAGTTTTAATTTTTAATTAATAATATTTTTTCCTTTAAATAGCCAAATTCCGGAGATGTTACAATTGCATTAGCTGTAAGAGTTCATCCCACATTAGAACTGTCTGAAGACAAGTATTTTTTCCTGACATGTGGTAAAGCAGGATTTAGAAACGCCAGGTAATAAATCCCACTTCGTATTTTATCAAATTAAAAACCTACGTTAAATTACTACTACTACCTACGTTAACCCACTTGGTATTAAATAAAGTTAAACGTATTCCGTTTATTTTATATTATTTTTATGATAATTTTGATTTAAAAATTAATATCGTTCACTTTTTTATTAAATTAAAAACCTTAAACTGGAAATTTTTAATATAAATTTTATGTAATTAAAATTTATATATGAATATGTTAGATTTATTTAAATTATTTAAATAAATAAGAATGACTTCAGTAGTTATACATCTTTTCCATTAAATTTTAAGTATTGTGCTGCCATCTATGAGAGATTATTGGAATAAATAAGTTTTTCTTATTAAACATAGATGGCAGCACTAGTTCACATTCAGCTCGATGCTGATTTTTAAAACCAAGATAATACAACGGAAAAAAAAAAGTATCGGAGAAAATAAACAAAGATTTTTATTAAAAAAACCATTTTTAAAAAAATATTTTGAACAATTACTAGAAAATATTTTACTTAAAAGTTTTCATGTTTCAGAAATATTTATTAAAAAGTCAGAACTCACAGAATAGTACAAAATTAGTTAAATAAAAATTTTAAATAATTTTACCGGTAATGACAACAAAATTTTTGATAATACTAATATTTAATAACTCTACAATTTCTCAGAAATAATTTCAAGAATGTTTAATCGCTAATATTTTATTTGTATTTCTGAAATCAATTTGCAAAAAATTTATTTGTATTTTTTTTTTTTAAAGAGCCTAATACATTTATAATATCTAATTTAGGAGAAAAAAAAAAAAAACACCTAAGAATTCATTTAATTAAGTTGAATTTTTTTAAATATTTATTAGTCTGAAATATTTTATATGCTTAAAATATTGTAATTATTCATTTTCTCATTACAGAAATGAAACTTCAAGAGTGACCTTGAATTTTTATCACGATGGCAAAAAAGTCCAAGAGCTTATATACAATCAAGAATATGAACTCAGAGCTCAGATGACCAAGCCTGATGGTATGTTTTCGACTTTACTAGAAAATTTATTCAAACCTTTCTTTTCACATTAAATTTAGTTGAGATTTTCATGTATTTGTACATCATATTATATTGATTATCGATTTTTATTTTTCAGATATTCATAAACTAAAAGTCAGGTCCTGTCTTAGTTTCTCCCCTAATACGACAGAAGTTCCACTAATAGATTCAAACGGGTAAATATTCGACTTTAAAATTAATTACTGTGTGATTTATAAATTTTATAGGATGTGTATAATAAATTTTGAGAAGTTATTAATAATTTTCGATATTTTCGCCTAAACTATTTAGTAATATAAAATCATTGATTGGTAAAAATGTAGATTTATGTAAATGCATTTGCACTTACATAAATCTACATTTTTAAAATGAATAAAAATTTTATATTTTTACATATTTATTCAATTATATTACACAAAACACATATTTATTCAATTATTTAAAATATTTATTCAATATTTTGTGGATAAATACGTTATCATTTAATATTATTAATTGTTTTTAAATGATTTGATATTCTTTATAATTATTGTTATGTGATTTTTTTTTTTCCTACCAATAGCAATGCATTGTATTATATTAAATTTTATTTGTCATGAATCTTATCCATTTTATATACGATTAATTGGGAAAATGTTATGGCTTAGAAAAATGAGTTTCGAGATTTTTGTAGAGCCATGTTTTGTCATATGCCAGAAAAACAATAGGTAATTAATTAATTCTGTAATTAATTAATTTAATAGATTAATTAATTGTGTCAATAGCCAAATCGTCTGCTAGGCTAATATAAGTGGCATTAATTAAGCGATGTGGAAAACAATTTGTCTTATAAAAAATATGAATAATTTACTGATTCATTATTTTTCTTTCTTCATTCATGGAATAACCATTCGTCCCATTATATATAATTCTTTGCGTTCAGTTTTTGCACATTTATCCGATTTTAACTTTAAAAGTGGCAGCTGCTTTGTTAGAACAGTTTTAAAATGAGTTTAACATTTTTTTTTTTTCCTTCATTTGCTCAAAAACTGAGTGCATAATATGTATTTATTTGTTGTATGGGATCGACTCGAACATGTAGATGGCTCGTGGGGTTTCATAACTAGAGGAGCTAGGTTCAAAACCCAACAAGAAAAAGTTTTTATATTTATGCGAGCATTGGCATTATAAATGTGTATGCAAAAATGTCCCTCTACTGGGCAGGATGTGAATCTTTTGAAAATCACAATCTGCCCTATCCAATAGAAGCCATACAACCTCCTCCTATCGATGTGAACCTCCCAGAGGAGGTTGTATTACTGCAAGAAGTTTGAACACCATGTGGAACATGGAGGAGGAGGGCATAAACATCCCAATGCCAATCTTGGGGTATTCGTTGAAAATTATGGTTTTGTGGTTGGCCTCCAAGGGTGCATCTTAGGCAACACTGAATATTCTACATACATGGGCATATAATAATGGCGAATGGCCTCAGTTTGAAGAGCATGGTGTCCAGTAAAATTTACAAGTCATCATTCTGCAAAATCTCATAAATATATTTGAATGTGTTGCAGCATAACTTAGAAATTAATTTTTTTTTCTTTGAATTTATTAACTCTTTTCTAAAGTTCATAATCAAATTTACGAAAAAGTTCTCGTTATTATTTTTTAATTGAATAAAACCATGTTTTTTGTCGCCGTCAGATTTTCAATCGTCTTAGGTGGCAATAGCTTTAAAATATGGTTGATGCCAATGATTGTAAAAATATAAGAAAAATTTACAGTAATAATTACCAATATTTTTACCAAACAGTATTGAATTCTTAAAAATAAATGCTAACAGAATAAAGGAGAGGAAAATAAATAGATGGTGAAAGCTTGGATAACTCAGGAAGCATTCCGAGAGAGCTAAGCTTTATTTCTTCTTCATTGCCACAACAGCTCCATGGTAGGCCAAAGCCGTCTACCTACTGGCAGATTTCGAAACATGAGATGTTTTTTACGGAGTAGGTTTGTCAGCCCTATACACAGCATTCTACAGTCATATTAGACGGGCTCCTGCGATTTAAAGTGGATTCCGAACCACTACAAACATCCATGGCACCGCCGGGTCTGGACGCCGAAATCTGTGGCACCGAACGCCATATACTCGGCTATTAGGCAACAAGCTTTATTTCGCAAATTTAAATTAGTTCTTTAGAAATTTCAATTAATTTTGCTCAAATATTTTTCCTTCATAAAATCTGGGGGAAAAAAAAAAAAGATTTATTTTTGTAACTGAACAACGTCAGAACATATCCATTTTTTCCATAAATAAATGAATGATTTTTATAAAAGCAACGATAATTGCGTAGTTTATAGTCCTTATGAATGATATAATTTATTTTTAAATCAAACTTTTAATGTTTTTTTTTCGTCTTTCAGTTGCCCTTTGAATCAGTTCTTGACGGCCTTCCACTACAATGAGACGAGTCATTCTGCCAATGCGCACCTGTCTTCGATCTTCAAGTTCCCAGACACCAATAAGATTTACGTGCAGTGCGACATCGTCCTTTGTAGGGGTCCTTGTGAACAGGTAGAGCATTCTCTTTTGTCTTAATATGTATGTTGGGGTAGGGCTCTTTCACTATTTACACATACATCATAAGTCACTTTTTGATTGGTATTGCACTTTCTGACGAATCAAGATTGGTTTCGCCTTTCTGACGAATCATGCTCAACTTTAGGATTTTAAAAAGTCCTATAATTGAGCACTTCGTAATAGAGGACACTACTTTGGTGAGACAATGTTCTCATCTAAGATGATGTGCGTAAAGAAAAGAAGAGGTTTTTATGAATAATTGCCACACATTTTTTTTTTTACCGCATAGGAAAAATTCTCAACCTCGCAGTTTGATTGTGAGACCAATGTCTTGACGCCGTTTGCATAAGCCTCCATGATCTTCATTCAATTGAGTGCTTCAGACAATGTTGCATGCTAATATCAAAACTCCAATGAATGGTAGTGGTGGTTTGGTGTGCTATCCCGGGAACAATGATGTCGTGCGGACAAGTTTCAAATTTTTATGATCAGTTATTTTATTAAATGAATGCTTTCGTTGGATTCATCTCCAATGAATAGATTCTTCATGGCCTGCATAAGTGGAATTCAAGGGTCACCGATGTTTATTTAAAAAAACAAAAAAACATTTGTGTGTTAAACTGTGTTCCAATATATATTATATATTGTATTCAAGTGGATGAATTGTATAAAATTTTACATTTTGAAATGCCATGCTACTTGTTCCAGGCCCCCTGCCGTAAGCCATCCGAGCCTCTGCCCAGGGCCTTGCCTCGCACAAGGAACGGGACGGAAGACGGACAGCTCATGGCCTCCACCTCCGCCTACATCCTGGAACCTGGCGATCCCATCTGTAAGTCTCATCATGAGCATAGTATTATTATCTCTATTGATATCAACTATAAACACAAGTGGTGTTTCTGTTCCTTCAAGTGATTCGCTATTAAATCGTAACTATTTCTATGAACTTACTGTAAAATGCGACACGAAATTCCGTGCAAATGTATCAATAAGTAGTGATTTACCTACTAACTGATTAGTAGTTTTATAATTGTTTAAGTGCGCTTAAAGTGCTTTGTGAAAAGTAGAGGGCTTTTTTTTTAAAAATAGTTTTAAATTGTAAGCCTGACTCGTGGCTCAGTAGCAACGTGCTCCGCTGGTGAGCATTAGGGTCAAAGTTCAGTCCGTTATCTTCTTTGTTGTAGACACTTTCAAAAAAACCAAGGAGACTCGATGGCGTTTGTGATGTGCAGCATCTTGCCTCGTTATTCGAACTACCTGGTGGAATTTTCGGGTTTTCTCACATACGATACGTAACTGCGGGTTAAGTTCCCACTAAAAGTCACGAAGCCAAGTCATACTTCTATCTACGAGTGCTTCATCACAACAGAAGCTGCCCTCCCCTCCCTTTCCTTCCTTCCAGTGAGACCACACGGTTCTTGGACTTGGTCTTGACGGTGCTGTCTACTAAGTGGAATAAGAAACAACAACAAATATGTTCCACGATTTCTGATGTATTGCAGACTAAAGCTGTGAAATTTCCCGTTGGATGGATATGTTTTTATGCTAAATCCAGGAAATGGGATGTCTTCATTTTTGTTTGTAAAAGAAGTCGTTGATAAGGTTTGGCTATTTAAATGAATAAATTCCGTAGGATATTTTTCGGCTTTGTTGACATTTGATCTTTACAGAAACTACTAGATGCAAAAAAAACACTTGACAGCTATTAACGTAAGATACACTAAATGCACAGAAATTTCTCCATAGCCTTCCACCATTCAGTCCTAAGAGAAGAATCCTATAAAAACTTCTAAAATAGAAATGATTGTTGACTAGCAGAACCGGCCAAAGAAAAAAATGCATTGAAAAAAAATTACATATAACTAACATATTCTCCATATTCCAATATATGTGGATATCGTTTGAACGGTATATAAGATGAAATGCTGCAGCACCTCTGGTGGCAAGTAACAATAAAATGGATAGTTCGAATGTATTTTCCATACTCGAATACATATTAATACCAATTTTAATAGCGATTGTTGAACGGTAAAGAAGTTGATATATTGCAGCACCATCTGGTGGCGACTTACAACAAAGAGGTCAGCATAAAAACATTCTCCATGTTTTGTCAAACACGTACAAAATATTTCATCAAAATTGGAATTATATCTATCGCAACGCCACCTATCGGGTCCAATTGTGAATCTATAAACCATTCAGGGACCCCTTTTCAGGGATTCTTTATTAAATGTCTTTTTATTCCCCTTTCAGTGGCGGAATCACTGGAGAGCTGCACGGAGTGGCGGTTCCCCTGGCTGATCGGCCTCTGCATCTGCCTGGCCATCCTCCTGCTCGTCATGCTCATCGTCAACATCTTCCTCTGCTCCTCCCTCACCTGCACCTGCACAAAGACAGAGGTACGTCCCCCTCCCCCTCTTATTATTTGTATATGTCTATGTTTTTAAGTTGATTTGTGGGGCATTATCTTATATTGACTCCGAATTGCAATTTCATTTTTAATGCTGGAAACTCTAATACTTAGATCTTAGAAATCTAAATGTTAATTGGTTGATTGGTTAAGATGCTTCAAGATCTAAATGTGAATTGGCTTAAGTGGCTTCAAGATTTAAATGTGAATTGGTTAAGATGTTTAAAGATTTAATTGTGAATTGGTTAAGATGTTAAAAGTTCTTCCATATTAATATTTTTACAATTTTTATTTTAGTTAAGGTGATTTAATTTTAAGCTTTAAAAAATACATCGGATCCCACAGTTATATATATAATATTAGTTGTCAGCCCTACGCCCAATAGTCATATTAGACCTTGACCTACAGCTTAAAAATGCAATTTGAGCCATTGCAAACATCCATGGCATTGCAGGGGCTCTTGGCCCCGGCCCACTCTGTGGTACCGAGCACTAGCCACTCGGCTATCAGGTGCTGAGTATGATCTGCTATTAATAAACTACAATAGGTTATGCCTTTGTTCATCATTGACTAGTCCTGATCTGGTGTTTCTCATGCATAATTCCAAAGACGGACCAATTCTACTTCGAAGAAGGCATCTACGCATAGAATACGACCTTACTGGCAAAAATATCAAAATTCTAATGTGTCTTTCATGTCCTGAAGCATTTGAATGAAACTATCTTTTCATTCCAGGTGGTGGACAAAGAACCATCCGAGATGGATGACTACGACCCATACAGGGTGGGATGGGTTTCTGGATCACACTACGGTTCCCGCAGCTCCCTGCACAAACCCGGCTACTTGTCCGGGGGGTCCACCCTCAACTCCACTGCCCGCTCTGTGAGCAATGCCAGTGACCACTACGCCATCGTCCACTCTAGGCCGGGCAGCAGGTACTCTCAGCACTCCAGCAAAGAGCCCTTGCACAAGAGCTCTGGGGGATCCATCCTCTCCAATGGCCATCACAATCACTACAACTCAAGGATATAGGACATCATAGGACACTCAGGGAGAGAGTGATACAGACTGTTAGTGCTGGAAAACCTGCTGCTTTTAATTGTAAAACATATAAACAGAATAGGATCCATTTTTGATTTTGGATATAAAGATTTAAAAGGATTTGTGCTTGGTTTTCCAGCCAATGTATCCCTCGCCCACTTCAAGAAGTAACTAACTCTAGTGGTGTACTTATATAATTAACATGTGTGCGGTTTAGTGTTGGAATACGTGCCTTAAAAAAAAACAATATGCTACCTGAATTGTTTATTTATAAGCAATTCAGTTTATAATATTATAAGTTTATTTTATTTATAAGCAATTCAATTTATTTTTTAATTTAATAAAAAATATGTTTTATAATATAATCATTATATTACAAATCATTTTTGCTAAAATATTATTTATTCTAATTCATAAAAATCAAGATAAAATATTGAACTTTATTTTTGAAATTCTAATTATTTATTTAGCTTTTTGTTTAAGAATAAATAAAACTTAAATTTCAAGTCAATGTTATGAAAAGAAAACCTTAATTCAGGATAATTTTTATTTGCTTTAAAGTCAATAGAATGTTAAATTTTATTAAATTTCAAATAAAGCTGATCTATTATTTTGATATATTTTGAAAGATAATTTATACTGCTAGAAAATAAAATATATTGACGAGTTGATATTTTTAGGCTAAAAAACTATTTATGTAAAAAAAAAAAAAATGATACTTTTTTAGTAACAAGATTTAAGTTTCAAGAAAGGCATTAATTGTACTTGGTGCTGTTGAGCTTATTGTGTGTAGAGACATAGTGTAGCACATAATTATTCATTTTCTCATCTTAGTTCATTATTATATGACAATTTATCATCCATATGCTTCTAACTTCATTAACAACTTTTGACACATTTTTGTGTGTGCGTGTGGTTTAAAATATTTTGGGTCTTAGAATAATTCAGGAGTCTTTTTTTTTCTTACACTGGTAAGAACAAGGTATATTTAACGGGTCAGAAACTCATATTACTGTATTTTCTTTCATTAATCATATGAGACTATTTAGAGAAACAGCTATTAAAAGTGTGAAAAAATACATTGACAATTTTTCCAATTTATAGGTATTTACTCTAATAAAATCAAGCATTTAAGTGCTGGTTATTTTTTGCTAAAAAATTTTTTTAAATAATTAGTTTATATTTAGATATTTGAAAAAAAAAATATGGTAATTTGTTAATCACAATTTGAAATCTCTTTTATGTCTAAAATATATGTATGAATCATTCTTAAAATGGATTCAGAACTCATATTGCTAGAAAAATAGATTTCATCTTTTGTAAATATGAATAAGTTTGTAAAAAGTCACTAAATAAATTTTTATTGCTGTTTGTGTTACTCCATGATAAGTATAATACTTATTGTGAGAAAATGTAAATATGTTATTTTTGTAATGAATAAACAATTTTAATGTATTTGGGTTTTTTTTTTCTTTGTATAGGAAACTTTTCACATCAATTACACAAAAATCCATGTGTTCCTGTTTTAATTCTACGACTAAAAAACTTCATTGCTTTCTTTTCGAATATATATTTTGTTGAAATTTGTAATGGTGCTTTTTTTAAGAAAAAAATCAATTTATGTGAGTAAAACTTTTGCTTTTTTAAACAAATACATAATGTAAGTAAGAAATTAATTTTGTTTTGAATTTAAAAAATTTAACTTATTTTTTTGTAACATCAAAACATTTAAATTTAAAAACAACACAAAAGTAATTCTTCAAATTTATTTTTGTTGAATGGAATTTCAATCTAATATTTAAAATAAAATTTTTAATTAACGTATTGTTTTCATGACATGTATGAGTGTTATCTGTTTAAAATATAAAATTATATTTTTATAATATATATTTAATGTTAAAATAAAACTCTCAAATTTTAAATGAAATATTGTTAAGGTATAAATCAATCGCATAATTGTTTTCTGAATAATTAGTGTATTAATTTTTGTTGAATTGAATTTCAATCAAGTTTTTTAAAAATGTTCAAATTTTTTCATGTCATGTATAAGGGTTCACTATTTAAAATTATATAAATTTGAACATTTTCTTGTTTGGAAATAACTTTTTTTTATCATGTGATTGATAAACACAAATTAAAATTCTTAAATTTATGAACAAAAATATAAAAATCTATTAAAATTAAATTCTCAAATTTGTACAATTAAGATATAAATAAATGTATTTAGGATTTTCAGTCATTTTAGTTCTGATCTTATCATTGCGTTAAAAAACTGTCTGATATAAAACCAATTTTTTAATACATAAATTAAATATTACAAAAGAATTGCAGTGAAATAATTTAATATTTTTTATGAATAATTTCAATTTAATTAACTTTTTAATGCACAAGAAACATTTGAATCAACTGTTTTTGTGTATGCACAATCATTAGATTAAAATTTTAAAAAGAAATAATTTTTTAACTGTTTTTACAATAAAAGCCAAATAAATTTTGTACCTCTTTTTTTCATTAGTTTTAAAACTGTACAAGTGTAATTTTCTTTTAAATATCGATTTTGTAAAAAAATATATCTTTTGTATTTTTTTTTTTTTTTTTTAATTTTAAATATATTTAGAAACATAAGTAATGTAAATGAATTTGGGAAAAAAAAAAAAAATTAAAAGATAATAATTCTTAAGAGGTTTAAGATTTTTTAATTAAAGAAATTTTTATCCAACTGAAACATAATACACAACAAAATATTTTTTAAATATTTAAAAGAAATATCTAATTCAATTTAAATAGAAAAAAAAAAAGAACAAAAACCATGAGACAATTTTTTTCACCTGCTTTTTTTTTTTAATTTGGTCCTTCAAAAGCGACATTACACAGGTCTATGTATGTTAATGTAGCAGAATCAGTCAATTCTTTTATAATATGGTACAAGTATCTTTCATTTAAACTACAATATCCCTATTTCATATCTAGAATTACACTACAATTTTTTTTTATTGCTTGTAGAGATCATATAGCTAAGCTCATCAAGGGGCTTAGCTAATCCTTAGCTCATATTCTTATCAAAACAATAGATTTCTTAAAGGTGGATGGCATATCTTCCCTTTCCCAAAGCATACATTCACATTCGTTTGAAACAAGTTTTGTGGAATTTCAACCGATTCTGTCAACTCAAAAGAAAAACAAAATGTAGACTAACAAAATGGTGAATAAAAATTCTTTAAAAGTTTTATTCAGTATTATGTCATGGGACTTCAGGTTATATGTTGTGAAATAAAAGCTAAAAAATACAGACAAACATACATGTAGCTAGGAAGCCATTTTCACAAACTTGTAACTAAAATTGGGAATTAAAAAGTAAAAAGTAGTAGAATATTCTACAAGATGAATGTACATTTGAGTCACAGAATTAGTTGAAGCCACAAATAAAAATAAAAATTAAATGCAATTTGGCAATGGAACTGAATCAACAAACTACATATACAAAATGGACATTTTGTTATTAGCCAATAAAAATATCCAGGTTCACAGCAAGATTTATTGTATTTAAAATTTAAAAAAAACCGTTAGTAATTATAAAAATTTGTCAATTAAAATGAATTACATCTAACAATACAAATTAAATGTAAATTAAAGTAGAATGAAACTTACAATTTTTTTTAAATGCTTAAAAGTCGATTCCTACTTTTTTTTCACTATATTGCAGAAACCATCTATTGGCATTCATTTTTAAAGTTTATCTGGCGCCATCTATTGGCAGATATATGTAACTTAAATCTAAAAAAAAACCTAAAATTAATTAATTAAATTTAATTACTGAATTACTATTTGAAAAAAACTGTATTGACATCCAGTGTCATCCACTACAAGTTCAAAAAAAAAATTTGAACTTGAGTGGATGAATCAAAAAGTATTTTACTAACGATTGAAAATTTGAATAAGATATATAGGAGAGTGTGAGCTAATAGAAGGAATTGAAAAAATAAACAGAAATGATATTTCATTTATGGTAAAGAAACATTTAAGAAAGTGTCAACAATAATGAAATATTTCAAATATTTATTTAGCTTGCTATAAACCTGGATAAAATTAAAACAGGATTATTTTTTTTCCACAGGAACTTTTCCAAGACTAGATACATACAAGAAAAGGGAATGGTGACAAAAGTATTGTGCTTGCTGTTCAAATTCAACAATGTTATTTTTCAAGGTAACACGAGACAAATTGAAAATACTTAAACCTCAATAAACAACTTTTAAAACTTTATTTATTCATGTTTGAACTAAAATACAACATGACAAACGAGATACGAGGAATATAGGGAGTAAGGTCAGCTTAATATTTAGACACTTTAATAATAAAAATTCTGTTAAATTCCTACTTTTTTCACGCTTTATGAGCTATTTAAAATTAAAAAAATTCATACATTAACATGAAACCAGGCACGTTTATATGTTTGATATTAATTTTGATTTTTGCAAATTGTTATATACAGTTTTTTTTTGTTGTTGTTTTGTTTTATTTTATGCTGACTGAGTCCCCAATATCCCAAAATGTCAGTTGCTACATAGCTTTTAAAATCATGTTGCAGGGACGTTGATATTATATCATTAATTACACAATTAACAAGGGCCATTAGACTTGAAATGACCACTATGACTAATATCTGTGCAAGCTACAAAAATACAATTGTTCAACATGATTTCTACAACACAGATTTTTTTCTTATATAATACAGTACATCAGCTGAAATACACAATACAGCGATACTATATATCTACATGATTCATTTCCAATTGCTACAAAAACAAAAATATCAAATGGCATTTTTTTTCCAATGGATTTATTAGGTGGAGAAAATGTAGTTCATATTTCCAATTTGACGTGATGTTCTTTCGCGTAGAAATTCAGTTTGGCATATGCAAACTAAAACACAAAAAGAATAATTGTCTTTTCAAAAGCATTTGGAAGATAATAAAATTCTCCATTTGGATTATAATAATCATTCAAAAGCATTTAAAAATAAATAGAAGACCTTCACCAACGAATTGTCCATAGAATTCAGCTGCCACCGGTATTAAACATGAAATTAATTGTTCATTTAAAGCATAATTCTTACATTCATATAAATGCACAATGAATCTATTCAAAATGAGTTTCAAAATATTAAAGAATTTAATCAGAAATATTTCAATTTTCATAAAATAATTTAATTATAGATTTTTTATAGTATTCATATAAGAAGTTATAGTGCTCATCTCTTATATAATACAAAACTAAATAATGAATATGCACCATAGTTATATGGAAGGTAATTACTGATTATATAAATGAATCCAAATTTTGAAATTATTAGGAATTATCATTTTAATCCCAAGCGATTAAACACTGATATTGAATGTAAACACATAATTATTAATAACAAAATTCTTCAATTATTAATCAGATAAAAAGAAGAATGAATGCATTTATTAGAAATAAAAAATGTCAAATAAATTTGATATTAGATGTTAATTAAGCTTACAAGTTAGCAAATATAAAAATAATTTTAGAATAATATGAAAATTAAAAATAAATATCAAACTCATATATTAATAATAAGTACAACTAATTAAAATGTTAACAGAAATAATTTAATATACTGAACAACAACAAATATTAAACACACTTTAATAAAATGTGCATTATTTTGAATTAAAATTATTATTTTTGTAATTTAATCATGTTAAATTAAATAATGCTTGCCTGATATGTATCACTGGACAATTTTTGTATCACATTTAACCAAAATTTGGCTAATATGCATGATATGTTAACATGAAAAATATTTTTAAGAACATAAATGTTATTTCACACTTTAATGAAACAAAAAGAATATCATTTTTTTTAAAGTAACATTATAAAGCAAAATTTTTTTTGATTAAAATTTAATCTATTTAACAAAAGATCAAATGCAAATAACAATGAAAAAGCAACCAACATATATTTGACATTTCCTTCAATTATTTTAACAAAATTAAAGGATTATGTACATAAAAACATATTTGTTCCATTTTTTTTTTTTAAGTATGACATCTAGAATAAAAACTTATAATATTGGAAAAAAATTTTAAACAAAGCCGTTTGAAAATGAAATTATACATGTATTCATAACACACTGAGCAGCAATGAAAATTATATTTTTAGCGGAAAATGTCTTGTGTAAAGAAAATTTAGATTTCAGATTACAGTTATGAAAAGCAGAATTAAAACTGAAATGAAAAGCCTAGGAAAAAAAGACAATGATAAAAATTTTCAGATGATTGTTTACCAAACAACATTATTTTCTGTGCATAAAATTCTCAGAATTCCTTTATTGTAAGTAACAAAACAATTTCTAAATAATATTCTCTTTTTTGTAGAAAAAGAAGAAGCTCAAACATAAAGTAATGATCACAAGCATATGCTTTAAATTCCGTTTCAATAAAACTTGCATAACCTTGCATGCTTTCTTTACTGTTGAAAGAGAGCTTCCATTAGAATATTTGTGTCAAAGTTAACAAGTGTTTTTCACAGAATTAAATCAACATGGCACGCATATGTCGAAAACTTTTAAGTGCTAAATGAGTTGATGCATGATCCAAGCAGAAACACAAAATATTCAATGAAAAGTATGGGAAAGCTGATTTTTGAAGTATAAAGACAAGTCTCTGCCCTTCTTATTTAAAAAATATTTAGCAGATACTCTTTATTATGATAGGCTACACTCTATTCATTATATTTGCACAACTGAATTCCATGCAATAGAATGAACACAAACTTAAAAGAAGAAAATGCTTTCAGTACTAAATTAATACGCTATAAAAATATATACATACACAATGTGATTGAAGAATTTGATCTAAATGATGCCTTGCATGGAACTTATACTTTATATGGCACACATTTTTACAACATGTCAAAAAAATAAATCTAAAATGCAAAGCAGTATAAAATTAATTCATGCTGCTTTGTAAATTAAAAAAAAAAAATTAACTTTTGAACTATAATGAGGTGAAGGGCAAGGACCCTATAATAATTAAAATATTACAAATTAAATACCATATGCTCTACCTATATACAAAATGACAATGTTTCCATATACTCAGAAATCAGTTTTCCAGTATGCATATAATAAGTGCCCATGTGTTAGTAAAATGAGCAAATGGACGAAAGAAGAACTATATATTGGCAACATTGAGGCATTAATACTAAATGAATAATCAGCAAAAACAGACTTTGTTTAATACATTAAGAAACACATGAAGACAAAACTTGACAATCACATACATCAGATACCAGAATTAAGTTATACACGGAATGATTTATCTCTGGTATTTAGTAAAAAGCCTTTTTTTTTCTTTCATTTTTATTTTCACAATAATTCCTCTGCACGGCACTATGCTGTAAATTAAAAAAAGTATTCACTATAGATAAAATTGTATAGAATCAGTCTTTCTTCTGCATTTTTTTTTTTTTTACATCTATAAAAACCCAATGCTGTCCACCTAAACAATGGCCATCAATCTAACTATAAAATCACACTTGGAAAAAAAGTTGTTTTACTTTTTATGTAATAACGATCCACTTTGTTATCATCACACTTTTTTTTTTTTTTTATTTATCTAAAATGCAAAAAAAGAAAATCTGTCATTCTAATAGTGTTCACTTCGACCAAGGAAGTGACGTCCAGGAACAAGCACTGAAGGAAGGATGCGCAATATCATTGCAATGTGAGGTATATATCTGTTATATACTGCAATGAAGTGAGGTAATCTTTACACAGTGGATGCAGCACAGCACTTTCCCATTTGTTTGAGAACCGATTTGGCCGGAAGATTGACTCAGCTGCAAGAAACACACTTTACGGGGGCGAGTAGGAATTGGAACTGAAAACATCACAAATTGCTTTCCGACAACTTTCAGAATTGAGGTGATATTTTTTATCCTTAATTCATTAATTTATACACTTAAAAAGCAACATTAAATTTTCAAAACATTTGAACAGTGTAAAAATTTTGAACCAAAAAGCTTAATATGGTAAGGATAAATTGCATATTTAAATTTAAATTAAATAATGCAATTCATTAAGTTTCGAAAACAAATTTCTATACAAGCAAATAATTATTAAAATTAATTACAATATATTGTAATAAATATATAAAAGTTTAAAAACTAATTTGTCATCAAGATAATCAAGTTAGTAAAGAAGCAGATTAATTAGATGGATAACACATGATCAATCCAAGAAGATTAGGGTTATACAAAATGAATTTCATTTGTATTGTTTGGTATATCTGATGAATTCAATTCAGACATTTTTTATGCTGATTGTGGTACCAAAGCATTTAAATGACAAATATTGAATAATTATACACCTGCATCTGACATCAGAAAGTGGTTCTCTGTTCTACACAATCACCAAATCTGAACATAGGCTGTTTGAAAGAGCCAGAAAACAAGAATTCTCAGTTCTGCATTCACTACCCACCCCTTCCATCCCATGCTGTCCATCAACTGCACACTGAACTATATGGCATGGCGAGTTTTCTGTATCTAAATGTATCATACTTTTAAGGACATGTCGTAGCTTGTGGCTCAGAGTTTATTGAGGAGGAGAGAGACAGATCCTCTGCCTCCTCCATATCCTCATCCTGGTCATCATGCATTCCTTGAGGATCGGAGTTCTCTTCAGAGTGGCGATCCTCCTCCTCTCTGGGATGCTGTATCTCTGGAGCACACATGTGGTTGGGTTCGTCTGACATGGGTTCTTGTTTGATGTGGATGCTTGAACCATTCCTGAAATTGGTACAAATGTATCACATTAAAATAATTTGTTTTGAAAAAAATTAGTATTAGAAAATAAGCATTATGTTGCAAATAATAAATTTATATACATTAACCATTTGTTTAATCTGGTATAGAATAACATTACAGATTATAATGATTAAGCCCATGTTTCAAAAAATGTTTACAAAGTGCTTACATTTCATTCTTTGGATTCAATTTTTGTTTGTTTTATAATCAAAAGTATTTAAGCTATTCTATATTTATGTTCTTGCAAAAAGCTGAAAGGTAACTTAAATGAATTGTACGAAAATACATTTCAGATTTGGTGTTTGAAAATTGGAAAGTCAGTTTTAAAACAAATTGTATACATAAAAATGTAAAAAATTCTGAATTGATTGTAATATTAAACAACTTGACTAATAATAATATTTTAATATTATGCCATATGGCTATCTAAGAAGTTTCATAAAACTTAACAATTGTTTTCATTTCTTTAGTTGAATTAATAAAAACTATTTTTCACATAGAAAATGCATACATTAATAAGAATAAATGAAATGTCATTCACTTGCAAGTAGTTGATATGAAAATGCTGCTACTGGAAAAAAATCCTTCATAACTTAAATTCCACTATTATTAAATTGTTTAGATTAAGATACTGTATGATTAAGCTAAGGGTTATATTATTAAGCTATTGTAGTTAATAAAATAGAAATTTCTAAATGAACTAATTTTACTGAAAATGTCATTAATATTTTATTAATGTTTATATGAGCAAAGCAAAATGTGACATACATGTTTGAATTGTTCATGCCATGTGTGATCATTTCCACCACATAGCGTTCTGCTTCACTGAGAGCTGAAGTGCCGCAGGATTGAGAGGTGACGCAATCAGGGGTGGCAGCAGGAGTTGGCGTGGACGTTGGAGTATGGGACCCTGGCCCATTACCACCCATTGATGAGTTTAGGAAGGATAAGTTGCTCTCAGCCAAAGCAGCCTATTGCAAGCAGTATAAGAATTAAGCAAAATGTAAAAATAATAAACATATATTTTAGTGAAATATATATTGTATGTACAGTTCATTAAGATAACTTGTTTAAGTAAGTTTAAAATCAACAATCAAGTAAAAGCATTATTTTAAAATATTACACAATAATGCAATTTGATGTTATACAGTAAAAATCTGCTTTTCTTATTTCAAGAAAGAACATTTTTCAATAATTTGTAACACATTTAAAAAGTAAATTCCTATTGTCTGTAATTTAAAAATAAAAAATATTTAGTCTTTTTTTCAATCAAAAGATAAAGGAATAGAAAATAATACATTAAACCAGAAAACCAAAAAGCTATTAAAAAAAAAAAAATTTCATATAGAAATATATGTAACAGTCTATTTCAATAAAAAGTAATGTATCTATAAATTTGAACATTGAAATCTGCATACAGATTTGAAAAATAAATAAAGATATTGTGATTCAGAATACAACTATACCTTGGAAACAAAAAAAAAAAAATAAGTTTGATAGAAAATGAAATATACAAAACAGTCTATTTCAATAAAATAATGTATTAATGAATTTGAATTGGAATCTGCATACAGATTTGAAAAATAAAAATAAAAATTGTGATTAAAAACAAATATATAGAACAATTTTATAAACTTTTTTAAAACACATATAAAAAAGTACATTAAAAAAAGAAATAAGTTTGATTGATTTATAATAGAAAAATGAAATGTGCAAACCTGTAAAGAAGCATTAAGGGAGTCCCCATACAAGCCAGGGCTTTGTCTCAAGGAAGGACTACCCATTCGACCTTGACCGTGCATGAGTGGTATACCTTGTGGGGCAAGACCCTGTGCTGGCAATTGCAGACTGCTTTAAGGTAAAAAAAACGAATTGAAAGCCATAAGAATACACTCGTTACTTATAAACACATAGAGAAACATTTTGTATTGAAATGATCGCTGTAATCAATTTATTTACAGAGGGAATTATGTATATTTTCTATACTTACCACCATTTACCATAGAAGTTCATAAACCTCTAATTGTTAAATTAATACTTAAACATAGCATAATTTTATTCTAAGTTAATATGTAAACAACATTAAAAAAAATTTATTAATATATATTATTTATGAAAAAAATTCAATGCAAACAAATAACAGAATTTAATATGGTTTATGATTTAAGTACATAAAGAAATTAGAACAAAAAAATTTTCAAATAATATTTATTGACAACTGCTCCGTGGTATCAGAATGTTATGGAGTAACAAACTGGCTTCGATACATAAAAATTTCTTTTATAAATTTTGCCACACTATTTTAGATAATAAATTATAAAAAAAGATTTTACGATAGATCAATATACAATTTACTTATAATACATTAATAAAAACAAGAAATATTTCCATATTTAGACATTACTTAATTTTTTTCTTGAATTTTCAAAAATTTAACATATTCTAATATATGGTTTTTATGAAAGTATATGAATGTAATATAGTTTTCAAACTTCATAATATAATTTTCGTAATATTAATATTTTTAATCAAAATTGCATAAACTTTTTAATCATTAATGTTTTTCTCATATTTGAAAAATATATTACAAAATCATATATATATATATATATATGTGTGTGTGTGTGCATTCATCAAAGAATTATTTACGAAATTATCTTTATTAAAAAAATTTATGGCTTAATTTTAACAATATATGCAAATGTAAAAACATTATTCTGCATAGAATAAAGCATATACATATTAAATTATGAAAATTCTGTATTGATTTATGAGTATATGCTTTGATTTGCTACATTTTTGAATTTTGTAACTGTTCTTAATCAGTCAATGGTAGGATGCATTCAATGAGTGAATTAATTTAAATTTATGCATTTCCTATTATTGAATGCTTTGAAATTTCTTTTTTTAAATATAATTTAATTTTAATATATACATATTTTACCTGCCATGATTTTAATATATATAAATTAAGTAATTAAAACAAATATGAGATAACATCCAATTATTCTTATAAAAAATTGAACAGGGTTTACAAATAATTTTTTTTAATTCTCATAACTTTTTTATTCAGGAAAACCTATTTACAATATATTTATTTTTTGATTCCATAAATTTAATTAAATATTGTATTTTGAATATTAAGTTATTAAGATATTTAGTATTTTAATATAAAAATTACTGGAATATATAATTTAACTATTGAGTAATTAAGCTATATGACATTTTTATTTTATTTTTCCCAATTAAAATGACAATACACACAAAAACGTCTAAAAACACAAGAAAAATTGTGACTTAAGAGTTTCATAGGATTTAATTTTGTTAAATTTTATATATTAATTTTCTATAAACTGCAAAGAATTTTCTTCACTCTTTTGCTAACTTCATTGATAAAAAATACAAATCTCTGTTTTGATACAATTTTTGCTCCTGCAGTTTCTCATACAAAAAGGATAAGGGGAGAAGAAAGTGAACTGTACAAAATTTCATTGAGAGATTTTATATAATTAAAGGTCTATTTATACGTCTTTTAGATATTTATAGGTTTTTAGATGTTTATTACTGAAAAACATTTGATATTTATAGGGGTTACAAAAATAGAGTTTGGTATGGAAGCATGATATTAGAAAGTGTTTTAAAACACAGCACAAAATTATGTTTCATTTACAATGTTTATGTTATAAGTATTTTAAAGCTTTTTTTATAAATTAAAATAAATTTGCAATAAGAAAATTTCAAAAATTTCAATTTTAAATTTTTTTTTAATTCTAAAGTTAAAGACTGTATTCCGTATTATTACTGTATGAAAAATATTTATTAAATAAAATAATAAAAATTCTAATTATATAAGCTTTGTTTTAATAAAGAAAGTTCAGATTGTTTTAAATCACATTTAATAAATAAATAAATTTTTTAAAAATATTTTTATTTTTTAAAAATATTTGTAAGTTGTACATGTCAGGATTAAATATTAGAAAAACTTCAATACAATGTGAATTAATTATTTAATTTTTTTTAAAGTAGTAATTAACTTTGTCAAAACACTTCTAAAATTTCTACAGATGCATCTATGTCATAAAACTACAGAAAGCTGTTTTCAGCTTAGACTACAGCATCTAATACTATAACTATATATATTACTGTCTATGAACTCTATTCAATCATCGTCTAGTGTTAGCATTAGAATGACTCATGGTAAGCTTCAGAAATACCAGGAAAAAATCATTACAAAGCTGATTTATTCTTAAATAAATATTTGCTGAATGAAGCATATACTAAGAAATAATTACTACCTAAAAGTACTATATGTATTCATTAATCATAGTACATTAATAAACTGTTTAATCATATCAATAAATTTTACATAAATACTTTAATAACAAAATTGAATATATATTGACTGAATTACTGAAATTATTTAATTACTATAGAACAATGCAATTTTACCATAACAAAATATATGAGAAAGGCATTTGAATAATTATGTGCTAATAATTATTTTAAAAAGTGAAAATTTTTTATTAAAATTTATAATCCCCCTAAAAAGAAAGAATTAAATAAGCATTTTAAACATATGTAAGGTATTTAGTAAAATATAAACTTACTAATAATTAAATTTAATACTTTTTAATACAAATTAAAAACACTACAACTAGAACTATAGTATCAAAGATGTTATACAATTTTAAAAAACATTTGATTTTATATTTTTCTAAGAACATCAGTAAAATCATACACTTTTAGAGATATCATTTTCTAAAACAATATACAACTTTAAAAATATCACTTATTAAGCTGCAAAAAACACAAACATGAATTAGTACACTCAAATTCTCAACTATAGACTGTAGGAATCCTAGATTGACAAGAGGGCAAGAGCGCACTTAACGACAGATGCTAAGTGACAGGCAACATGCAAGCAGACATGCAGTGGATCTGGGCATGGTTAAGCGAATAAGATCATGTCAAAAGAAAATAAGTAGGATAGAAAGTAAAAAAAACAAACAGCAGGCTTACTGTGAGGAGGGATGTCAGAGTCAGGGTATTTTCGGGGACGGCCGCGACTCAGGTGGCGCCGTCTCACAAACTCCTGGTCATCCACTCGCCACCAAGACCCAAAGTCATCCTCATATCGAACAAAGCATTTATGGAGAGACAGATTGGTGCGTATTGCATTCTGTGCAGAAAAGGGTTCACAGGAGGGAGGAGGACAATAGGAGGTAGAGTGCAAAACATCGAAATAGAGCAACAGAAGCAGACAATTTTTTTTTTTTAACACACATTCCAGCAGAACACAATACATAAAAAGCATATGACAATGATGCACACACACACATTCGAGGGGGATTTTGGGAAATTGAAACATAAGCAAAGGAAGGGTAATTCAGTTGCAATTTGTTTTATATATTGATGGGAATAAAAGCATCACCACAGAAAGTGTAGGTGGGTTCAGGGATAGGAAAGAGGAAGGAGAGAAAGAGAAAAAGAAGAAAAAAAAAAAAAATGAGTAAGTACAATGTTCATTGAATGATTCACAACATAAAAACATACCCTGACATTCGTTCTTGGAGACGTTGAGGACGCCGTTTGTAGAACTCAAGTTCATCCACAGTCCAAACGGCTCCTTTAACATTTTCAACCCGCATAAAACATTTGTGAAGACTTAGGTTGTGACGTACTGCATTCTAAATAATTAAGAGCACCATTTCAACAATAAGAAAACTACAAGCATCAACTACAAACCTCAAATGGAGTCATTTTTATCCTTTTTTTCTTTGGTTGTTTTTAAATAATTAATTAGAAATTAAAAAAAAAATATATATATATATATTTTACATGAAAAATTATACATCTAATTTCCTTTCAGAGCTTTGTATTAACACAGACATTTTTCTCATTTGAAATAATGTCTGAAATAATTCTTGAAGTTTTGCATGAACAGTGATGCACAACATGCTCTAGATTAGCTATAGGAATTATCTACTACAGAATTTAAAAATTTTAGAAAATAAAATAAAAATCACTAAAGAAATTTTTTAAATTATTAGAATGCGGGAAAGATATGGTAAAACAAATAATTGAAATCTGCTGGAGAATTTTTTTTTTTATTATTTTTCTATAATTAAAATTTAATTTAAAGAAAAAAAGTTTAGATAAAAATTAGAACTGAAAGAAAAAAAAATTGGGAAATGGCAAAGTTAGACATTTTAAAAATGCTTTGATTAAATAAAAAGAATTCAGTTTTTATTTAAATTTTTGACAGAAATAAATATGCTGAAATGATATTATTAATATAAAAAGTGAAATCGGTTAAATTGAATAAATATATGATAAAAAATGTCATAGTTTATTCTGTTTAGTAAACTATGATTAAAACACATTTTAAATATTTTTAATGTCTTAAAATTTAAACTTTTATAAATGTTATCAAAATTTGTAATACATTTCAATTTCAGAAATCCTTCAAAATATTAAAATTATATTTAAAAATTATTAAAGAATATTTGTTTAGATATGTAGGACAAAAAAAAACCCTTTTATTTCTGGCAATATTTTATGTCATTAAAGAGGTAAGAAAAATTACATAAAAAATTCCAAATTTTTTAATGTATATAATTGAAATATAGTTAACAGAATTTAATATAACATAAAAGTAGTTTTAATATAAAATTTTCAGTGTAACTAATATTATTAAGGATACGAAAATTTTTCAATTGCAAATTTTACACTTGTCATTTAATAATTTATTAAATATACTATACAAAATAAGCTTGTGCACCACTGTTATACAGTGTAGAGAAAATACTAAAATTTATAGCAATACACATGCAAAATACATTTGCCTACTTTTTTAAAGAAAACAATTCAAAAGTAAAAAGAATGTCTAAACTTTTTATGAAAAACAAATTTATAGAAGTTAACTACTACCAATAAAAGCTGATTAATACAAAAGAGATAATTATTGAAATAAATAACATTATTGTTCTACGAGAAAAGTTAACAATCACTAAGCAATCAAACAGAAATACATTATCTACAGGCTAAGTCATGATGACATCAGCTATAAATGTGATACTTACAAGATAGCTTGTATACCATTAACACCAAACTAAAGTTGTCACTGTGTCCATAACTACATTAATTTTTAACTCAAAATTTAATTTACATCTGCAGTTTTATCATTGAGTGTGTCACTTGCCAATTAGAAATAAAATACATTAAAAATGTAATTAAAAGAAATTTTAAGAGAAGAAAAGTTGAAAAGAAATTGGTATAAATTTTGATTAAAAGAATAATAAGCAAATTTTGAAAACCTCTCTGTCTAGTTAGTCAGAAAAATGCAAATAAATTTCGAATACTTTAAAAAGCTTTCTTTGCTATGGGCAGTTTTTGAATAACACAAATAATAATTAAAAAAAGAAAAAATAATAATCATTTAAATTATGTTACACTAAAATATAAAGCAATAACTTTTAGAAATTACAAACATTTAAAAATGTCTACATATTTACATCTTGTAAAATTAATACATGTTATTTTTATCAATATTATTATATATCTTTCAATTATTAATTACTTGCTTTTACAGTAATGCATATTAATTTATCAAAAACATTAATTAAAAAAAATCATAAGATTAAAACAATTTGAAATAAATATGTTTACAAATAAAAGTCAAGTCTTACTTTTATTAACAGAAAATAAATTATAGAATGTATAAATTGATATGAATGTACAGCCCAATGTATAGTTATAGTTTTAAAAAGAAAGCTTTTAATTTTGTTTGTGTCAGTTTAATTCAAAAGAATTTAATGAATAAATTAAAGCTTCTATTGTAATTATGAATACAGTTTGACTAACAAACAGCAAGGGACAATAAAATTCTGCAGGCAAAGTACCTTGAAGGAAGAGTTCGGAATTTTCCCTGAAAAGAACAATTACTTTATGCAGAAAAACTACTAAAATGGCCTGCATCAAGTACAAAGAGATCGTAAAAGATAGAAAAAATTTTAGAAAGTAACCCACTCAATGTAATAAACATGCAGAAGAGAATTACTTCAAAATACCTACACTAGTGTTCAGTACAAAAATTAATAAAAAATATAATTTAATCAAAGCTGGTGTCTTATTAAATTTTGATGAAGAATTCTCCTCACTAGAATATTACATAGAATTCAGTGAATTCTCAATTAATTTTTGATATTTAAAATATTTTTTTTTTTCCATTTGTAGTATTGGACTAAAAAAACTAATCTCACCTTTCACTAATACATTAATGAAATAAAATATGAATTCAGAAAAAATTTCAAAAGTAGAGTGTATATTAATGATATGGTATTTAATTCAATAAATTTAATATAAGATAATATTCAAATGTTAGTTTTATTTCATGATATTGTAAGACAGATTTTAGGTTTATAACAAATTAATCTACTATTCAATAGTAATATTTAGTAGTTCAGAAATAAATACCTTCCACGTAGCAGCATTCCGTCTGAAGTAACAAAAAGTGTTTTGAAACCAATTATATATTTCATTTAAAGTGAGTTGTTTCTCTGGAGCTTCAATTATGGCCTAAAACAAAACACAATGATGACATTTCAAAATAATATAAAATCAGCATTATACAAATAAATTGTTCGTTTTAATATTGCTCATTTAGCTTGCATTATCAATGTGAAGAACAGTATCGGACTAACAATAAAGTCAGCCATTGTTGGCTAAATCAAAAGTGAAACTAATCATTAAAAAAGCAATATTTATCATTAACCTTTAGAAAGAATATCTAACAATTATGCAATATATATATATATATAATTTAAATTCAGAAGACATATTATGTACAAACCATTATGTATATTTTGTTATGAATTGATATTTATGTACCACTTTTCAAGGATTCTTTGTTGCTCAAATAAGAAACCCTTTTATTGATAGAAATTTGTGCAAACACATTGTTTAATCATTTGTAATATTTTAGTAGTTATTAAAAAGAATTAGGATAAATATGCAAATATTTCCTCTATTAGTTTAATTTTTTTTTTCAATTTGTAAACATGTTGTTGAGTTTACCTTGCATATGCACTTTGGCTTTGAGGTGTGTGTATATGATTTGTGTTATATGATAAAAACATAAAAATCCATTAAATTATGTTTAACAATCATTTTAAATATAATGAAATATGATAGAATAAAAAAAAATTGAAATTAAAAAAAAAAAAATTACCTTTCTTTATTTTATACATAAAAAATAATTTTATATTATAAAAATCCCATTCAAAAATTCTTATCAAAATTCTGATTAATTAAAAAAATTTTTTAGCTTACTTGTCGGATTAACGAAGCATAAGTAAATGGTGGCCTGACATCAGCATTTCTGTAAAATTCTCTGTTTCTCTGAATTTCTATATAACAAATAAAACAAATAAATAATGTATAAAAGATTGAAGAATACAAATGAAATAACAATATGATAATAATATGAAGAGCAAAGATAACAATCTGATTAAATTAAATATTTATTATAAAATGGCAATATTAGATAATATAACACTTCAATAATTATAAAACCTGGATAAAAAAAACAAAAACAATTATATCATAATACCCATATACAGTTTCATATTGCTAGAAAAGATGCACAAAAATGTACTAAATTTTAAACATAATTTGTTTGCAAATATTTATCTACTGTTAATTTATATAACTTTACAATTGTTGAGTGAAATTATCACATTATTAAATAACTTCAAGAAATAATAGACATGAATATAATGAAAACTTCTTTTGAAATATAATTTTTTGATAGAGAAATATTTCTGTAAAATAAAACAAGCCATCAAAAACAATACCTTCAGTGATATCTAGATTAGCTCTTTCTACTACTCTTCTTCTTATAGGAGAATCAGGGTAAAAGAAGGAACATCTAGAGCTATAAAATAAAAATAAATAAATGAATTATAATAATCAGATGAGGTTATATTCTTAATATATATACACATACTGTTTTATTTAAATACATATGATTATTATATATTATTAATTCAAATTAAGAATAAAAAAGTTATTATGGAAGCATAAATAGCCACGCCATAATGATATACAAAGAAATGATAGTATTCCTTTACTTATGTTTTGCGAAGACAATTTGAAAAATTAAGAAGAACTACGAAGTAGCTTACAATAACAATAAAAGTATACTATAATATTCACTATTTATAAATCAAAAATGTATGTAGTATATTATCTAATTAATAAAATTATATGATCTAGTTAATAATAAAATACATCATTCTTTGAATTACAACTTAAGTTAAAAATAATTGTACAAGAACAAACATATATTTTTATGAATACAAACTATAAACAGAAATATTTAAAGAAATAGATAGATGTTATCTAAACGTTTTTAAAAATGCCTATTTTTAAAATTAATACAAATTTCGACATTACAATTCTTAAAATTATTATTATTCTCGAATTATTATTCTTCTCTTCTTTTCAATGCCATAAGTAATAAATGGTAAATTTTTTACTCATAAAAGCATTAATATATATATATATATATTATTTAATTTCTAAATATAGTAAATCATCCAATATTATTTAGCTTTCAAATAAAAATATTTCTATAAAAAATCTTTCTGAAATATATTTATGAGTACTAAAGAAAACATTTTATAGCAATGACTGACGTATCAAAAATGTATTATTAAAAACATATATAGACGACTTTCATATTTCACATAGACAAATTATTGATTATACATTATTACCATTACCGCGCGCTTAGACATTCAAAATTAATAAAAACATGAGACTTTTAAAAACTTTTCAATACTGTGCTGTCTATTAGTTTAAAACGTAAAACAAATTAAAAATGTGGACTATGCTGAAGAGAATATAAATTTTTATTTTTATTTTTATAGCCATTTTTTTTATATTTTAGATTTGAAATGAATTTACTTATATTTATTATTGTTTCGAATTGCAAATACTTCAAAAAATATTATACCTCTTAACTTTAAATTAGTAAAAAATGTAGTTAGTACAGTTATATACAAAATAATAATAAATAATAATAATAATAATTTGAAAAAAACATCTTTTCTATTTTTTGTGAATGGCGAATAATTGGTAATTGAATTCAATTTTTTGGCACAATTCACGTACTGGAAAAATTATCAACCAAGCAAAATTATAAAAGAAAATTAAATATAGCATTTTTTTTAAGGTCACAAATTCTCAAATATACGTCCATTTTGTATTGTTAGTGCATTGTTTAGCTACACGTATAACATATGCAAGAGATTTTCAAAAATATTAAAATCTATAAAGGATTTTTATAAATCAAGATCAAACATAGTAAAAATATTCTACAAGTGACAGTAATTCTTTTTTTTTTTTTTCACGAAGACACGATAATATGTTGCACGAAGACAGTGATATGTTGCACAGACGATAATATTCGAGGAACTGATAATATTCACGGGCGATGTATGTTGCAATTAGATTTAAAGCTTCTATAATTTATTTTAGAAGAACGAAGGATGGATTGTTCGCAGGGAGCGCTAAATTTTATCACATCAAGGAAAAGATATGCTCTTTCAAGGAGCATCACTTAACTAGGGATTGCAATACCGGGCTATATCGGGATTACGAATACCGCACGGTATTTTGAACCGACCCCGTACATTTTTGTAATACCGGTATTCAAAAGTTTTTACATACCGTTTTTTTCGATATTTACTAGAAATTTAGAATTCTTATCTGTGAAAGAATTCTTGTGTGTCATCTTTGTATTCTTATGTAAATTCTTATTCAGAATTCTTATCTGTGAAAACAAGGTTGTAGTTGTGAAGAAAGTGAATAATATTTCAATATTTTTTAAATTGGTGAGTTTGTTATTCACATTGTATTTGTAAATCATACTTTAGAATTCAAAATATTTTTTCAGATTTATCATATATATATATATACTCATAAATAATACCCATAATAATGAATAAGAATAACTTTAAAGAACATAAAAAATCAGTTGATAATACATCGGTTTGGATTCATTATTTATATGATGACAAGAATATGGTGGCACAATGTAAAACATGTTCAAGAGTTTATTAAGGAAAGAAATGGAAAAGTACAAGCGGACTCTATACACATTTAAAAAAAACTAAACATGAACACAATTTATTAAAAAGGAAAGAATCTAATTGGATGAATATACAAACTTAAGCTCAGTTTCTAAGCCCAAGCCATCAGGGATTTTAAAAAAAGATAACTTGGATGAAATTATAAGTAAAAGTACAGCATGAGATGGTTTTCCATTTCGACTGTTTTGCAATTTCTTTCTTTTCTAAAATTTCTTCTATGATGATAATCTAAAAAAAATACCGAATACCGGTATTGAACTTTGGTCCGATATTGCAATCCTAATCATAACTCTAATAATAACAAAATTTCGACCAACAAAAAATTAGGTTTTTCCAGGGAACTTGACCGTTCTAATACTAACCATTACCATATCAAACAGGGAAAAAAAACTTTCCTAAAAAGAACATAAATTTTATTGATAATCACTATTGTATCAAAGTGGTTAAATTGGGCATACTATAGATTGTAAAACAACTGTAATGAAATATGAAATTGTTATCTTTTAGTTTGAAATGTAACTAATGCTGCAATATGAACTGCGAATTTCACCCTATGAACAATGATATCAGAAGATGATAAAATGGTGATTATTTTATTGTTTTTGAAATTGTTATTTCTTTTATTTCTCAAGATACTAATACTGCAGTAATTTATTATATTCACCATATGAATCATGATATCATTAGATGCTAATTGCTGATTACTTTCTGTTTTATATTCACTAAGCTTCAATT